>JBBMEF010000002.1:7858774-7868973 GCA_037832685.1 Sicyos baderoa | reverse complement strand
TATATATATATATTAATCTAAGATCTACATTCATATTTCCATTAAAAAAATAAAAGAAGAAAGATCTACATACCATCTTTTATTTTTATTAATAATCAAATGAACCCTTGAATATTTCCACAATCTTAGTTTCATCCATTTTTTTTCTTTTAACTTAGTAATGTGTGTTGCCACCTTTGATTAAAAATAGTTTTTTTCTTGGTGTATTTGAAGTATTTTTTAGAGAAAGAAAGCTAACTTTTTTTTTTCTTTTTCTAAGCATGTTTATTTAACAAGTGTACCACTTAAATTTTTTATTTAGAAAAAAAGACATATCAACTTCTCAATTGAATGAGTATGAATCACATTGAATTTTATATTAGTTTATTTATATTTAATTTATCGAGTTGAAATAAGTAAATTTCACTTGTATAGTTAAATTCATTAAAATAAAAATCTCATACAAAAAATTACATATTAAAAAGTATAAAATTTCAAAAATCATCAATAATAGTAAAATCACTTTTATCAAAAGAAAAAATGGTGTGACTTTTTTTTTTATATTCATTTGGGCCAGCTTCCACGCATTTCGATTAATGTCATAGTGGTTATATAGATTGAACCCATCATCTCATGCATCCCAAAACCCTCTTTGACCAATTGAGCTATTTCATAATGATTTTAAGATGGTGTCACTTTGGATTAATCAATCTTAATTCATCTTATACAATCGAATATCTTTTTAGTTGAATTAAACTTATCAATTATCAATAATTTTAATATTTCTTTGTACGTTTGAACTTTTCTAAATTTAACAATAATTTAAATTGAAAATTCGAACTTATAACTTCTTGATTCAGATACTCCATTTAGTTGAGTTGAGCTGGCTTTATGTTTTAACTTATTATAATATAATAGCAATAAATTAATATTTGACTTTTTTGCATAATGTGAATGTGAAAGAAATTGTGAAGTGGAAGTGTTTGAATTCTATGAATTTACTCAATGTTATTTCAGACAAGAATTAGTGGACGAGGAAGTGGAGTTTCAAGTGAAGGCAAGAAAAAAAGGTCAGAAGATTCTTCTGAAACTTCCATTAAGAAGTCAAAGCAAGACAACTCTACAAATGCTTCTAATAAGGTATATATAAAAATAAATATCTAAATTATATTTTATTTATTCAATTTTCAAATTAATTTTGACCCATTTCAACCTAATCAAGATATGTGTTACTGATTCAATTATTATAAAAAAAAATTATGGGGTTGACCTTAATTTTTAATTTATCTACATAATTTTTGCTCTTATCTCTTACTTTTGTATAGCACAGCTCTTTTCTAGTTTATATATATATTTTAGAGAAATAAGATTTGAACGTGTAACTTCATAATTACTTTTGTTGGTCAACTCTTTTTTTGAAAAATGCTTAAATTTTTTATTTAAAATGGATAGATAATTTTTATTTTTGTCTAACAACATTTAAAATCTTAATTAATCCTTATGCTATGGTTAAGTTCGTATAAAAAGCTATTTTAACAAATTTTTATTATTTTTTTTATGAAATCATAAACATGTTTTTTTTAATATAAATTAAGGGAGAAGACTATAACCCAACTTAAATGGTAAAATTATTCTCAAATAAATGGGAGTCAAACATCAAATTAGTTTACGGGTATCAAAAAAGTATTTTAAATGGACGACTTGAAATTAAGTCCAAACTATATGATTGTGAACCAACTTTGTTGTAATTTAACTATTTAATGCATTAATACATATTAGAATTTTAAAAAAATGTATGTAGAATGTTAATTATTTTGGTATAATTAATAGATGCAGCAGCCAAAGGTCAAAATTGGAGACAGGATAACGGCCCTTCAACAAATTGTGTCGCCATTTGGAAAGGTGAAATTAAAAAGACAACACACAAAAACACATTCTTTGACTTTTGATATTTATTTCAATTTTCTCTTTATCTATATTTTTACTTGAAAAATAGAAAAATTGTATTGGATAGTCTAATTTTACAAAATAATTACAGATCTAGCCAAATTTGAAATATTTAACATTCATGATCAAATATACAATATAAATAATACTCATCATACTGTATTATGTATTAGTTATTCAGTATAAAAAGTATTACTTTATACGATATATTTGATTATGATCGCTAAATTTTTTTCAAATTTATCTAGTGCTGTAAATATTTTATTAATTTAGTTTATTCTTACAAAAATCCTTTAAAAATAAAAAGAATTTTTTTTTCCTTAAAAAGAAACTTATTTTCTCTGCGATTTCATTTCAGACTGATACGGCGTCGGTTCTAACCGAAACCATTGGGTACATAAAGTTCCTACAAGAGCAAGTCCAGGTTTGCATTTTTTTTTCCTATCATTTTTAAAATAAAAATGAGATTATTTTTGGTAAATTAGATTTTCAAATTGAATAAAGATTTTATTTCATTGAGAAAGGAGAATAAATAACAAAGTTTGGAATTAATGAATGAATATCTGAATTATATAAATATATATACATATAAAGTTTGTCCATGTTTATAATTTATCCTTATTTCACATTTCAGCTACTTAGCAATCCTTACATGAAGACCAATTCCTATAAGGTACCTACTTTATTTATTTTCTTCCCATTCATTATTCAATTCTTTATTGCATCTTAAAAATAAGATTTGAATATACTAATAACCATAAGGATACATACTTAAATCCCCTATGATCCCAAAATATTACTGAATAAAAAAATGATTTGAACCTTCTATGGAAAAAGTTGAAATCCTAATTATCTTCTTCTACCTTCTAATTCGACTAGTTAAAACATTATATTTTGATCAAAAAGTTTGGGATTTGAATTCCTATCGTGAAATCATTCTATAGTGTTACAATTTGAATAGAAGCAAAGTAAAACCGCACCTATGTAATCGAGTTTATGTTTTCGTTTTTTAACTTTTATGTATTAGGTTGTATGTTGTGTGCCCATAGACGTATGTTGTTAACAAATTATGGAGTGGCTTAAAGTGGTCAAAGAGAGTCTTGACGTGTATAACGTGATGAGTTTGATCCATAATAGTCATTTATTTAAAAATTAATTTTCTACGAGTGTCCTTGACATCCAAAAATTGTAGGGTCATACGGCATGTCCTATGACATTATTTGAAGCGCGTTCAATCTGGTTTGAATAGTCACAAATATATATATATATATATATATATATATATATATATATATAGACTAGTTAACACACTGTGTAACACGTAAACCTCTGTGTTTTGTTCCAATTTTTCTTAATTGTTGTTTTCGATTTGATAACCACTTGTATTTGGGTTGAACTTGTTTAGGATCCATGGCAAAGCATGGAGAGAAAAGAAGTACTAAAAGGGGATGGAAAGATTGACCTAAGGAGCAGAGGGCTTTGTTTGGTTCCAATTTCATGTACACCTCAAGTCTACAGAGAGAACACTGGGTCTGACTATTGGACACCCTATAGAGGCTGTTACTATAGATAATTAAATATATAATATATTATTAATACATATATACAAAATATGGACTTTTATCAAAAGAATTATATTAAATATATATCTACTCTCATTAATTACAAATGTAACAATAGACACTTGTATTTCATTGACTTTGTTTTGATTTATATGTTTAATAAGTTGAAATCTACAACTATAGCTCGGTACTAATAATGTTGAAGTCATTGTAAATTTTTGCGATGGTACTCGTTCGCTTATCAAAATATACTTATGATCTTACATCATTTAGATATCAATTTTTTTTTTTTTTTTTTGTAGGAAGTTAGGTAAGTGGCTGCTTAGACTACTCTAACTCCCATGCATAATTCTTTTAATATGTTTACTAAGATTCAATAATGTATCATTAAAAATGTGCCTCTTAACTTTGTAAAATGTATGCAATATTTTAATTATTTGTTATACATATTCCCCGTGAAACTCATTTTTAAAGAAATTTTAGATTTTAAATTCACGACTGAGCTCGATTGTAAAATTTTTTGTTATTAAATATAGAAAAGATTGAAATAAATGACTTAATTATTATTTACATCAATTTGAATAAATTGAATATACTATAAATTTAGAGGATTCTTCATGTATAACAAAAATTGGCTAAGATATTACATCTATAACACAAAATTGAAAATAATTGCACATATACCAAAAAACTGAAAATAGTAAGTTCAATCACTAGTTATTGATTGAACTCTCAATCAGTTGAGCTCAATCCCTTCAATCCCTTAACAAACTGATTGAGTTCAATCACTAGTTATTGATTGAGTTCGATTGTGTTCGATTGAGTTCAATCACTCGAATTTTGGTATAAAGGAATTTTTGATAAAAATGTGCTATAATTTTAATAGATGATTCTAAAGTTTGTATACATAACAAATTTTCATAAATCTAACTAATAACCTATAAAACTACTTAATCTAAACTACCGAATCTAAACTAAATATTCAAATAGTTATTTCTCTAATTCGAGTCTTAAAGCAATTATATGTGCCCTAAAATATGTAGTGGGGTAAAGTTCCAATATTGATTATATACATAAAGAAAGATGATAATAAATTCAAAACTTGAATCAATGTGGTTACTATTGGTGGCAACCCTAATTCATAGAAGATTTGATCAAATTCAAGTTCTGATAAACATTTCAAAATTGAAGTATGTTTTCTACATATAGATCTCATAGAAATAACATATGGGAGATAGAATGAGTTTTTTTTTTTTTTTTTTTTTTTCTGAGGTTACAAAGATAGAATGAGTTTGATAGGCTCTAATCACAAAGATTTATGATAGAATGAAGAATAGTAACAAAAAGGGAGGGTAAAATGGAACTATATATGTGTACAAAAATAGAGAGATGAAATGAACTCTTGAATACTTCTAGGGTAAATTAATAGAAATATGTGTACTAGAATAAGGAGAACAAAGGAGCTCTCTTTTTTTTTTTTTTTTTCTTTTCATTTTTTTATTATTATAAATAATTATTAGAAAATTTGTTATGTATACTAACTTTAGAGCTCTCTATTAAAATTATAGTACATTTTTTTCAAAAATTCGTTTATACCAAAATTCTAAGTGATTGAACTTAATCGAACTCAATCAATAACTAGTGATTGAACTGTTAAGTGATTGAATTCAACTGATTGAATTCAATCATTAGTTATCGATTGAGTTCAATCACTTAGAATTTTGGCATATGTGCAATTATTTTCAGTTTTGTACTATAGATGCAATTTTTTAGCTAATTTTTGTTATAAATAAAAATCCCCTAATTATTATTTTTTATTAATTTAATCATATTTGAGGTCGAAGAATTCAACCTATAATCTCTCGATTACTAGATAGTAAAGGTGTATTGTTGTTGTAGTTAATTTTCATATTGATATTGTGATCATAAATAAAATGGATGATGAAAGTTGTATCAGAATTCCACTAAGCCATGTAAATAAATCCAAAAATATTTGTGATTAATCATAATGTATAGAAATGAATAGACATGCAGGAGTTTGGTCTAATCGCATTAAGTCAAATAAAGAATTAGGTCAAAAAGAGCAAAACCCCAAACTCGTTTCACACAATCAAATTAATTGTCAAATCTCCTTTTTCACAAAGCCATCTAGATGAGGCAATAAATCAAATCAATAATAATAATAAGCTGAATTAACTTTTTTTTCTTTTTTTTTTTTTTTTTTTTGAGATCAAGTTGAATTAACTTAAAACTTTAATTTTTTATTCAAATGGTATGCCTATGGAACAAAATTTGTATCTAAACATTTATTTCACCAAAATGAGGATATAAAAATAATAGGTGTTAAAGTATCTTTTTTCTCATCTTAGTAAAATATAAAAAGGGTAAAATATCACTTTCAGTACCTCAATTTTGACATTTATTTTATTTTGGCTTCTGAATTCTAAGATCTATTTCATTTTAGTATCTAAACTTTCAAAAATCTGATTAGTCCTTAAAGTTTGAGATTTGTTCCATTTTGATTTTTTTTTTTTTGTATTCTATTTTGATATCTAAACTTCTTTTTAAAAAAACTTAAAATCAGTCTTCGGAGAATTTTTTTTGTTTGATTATGTTAAAATTATTAATATTATTGAACCAATTTTGATTAATATTTACTTGACATTTACTTTTTGTTAAGTTTTTTTTTTAAGGTACACAATAAAATTTGAAATTTGAAATTTTAAGCACCAAAATGAAATAAATTTTAAATTTTAAAAATTTAAATTAGACTTTTGAAAATTCAAAGATTAAATCAATATAAGTTCAAGTCTAGAAACAAAAATAATATTTTACCCAATATAAAAACCTGGTTTCAGAAAAAAAAATGGAAAAAAGAGTAAAATATAAAAACCTAAGTACATTTCATTTTGTTGTTATTTCATAAATGACCCATCACCAAATGGTTGAATTAAAAAAATGGTGGAGCATTTTGGAATGCCTTTTGATTGTGGCCACCTTCTTTCCTTTTACTTTTGTCTCAATGCTTACAACCCAAATTGAATTTCTTTCACCAAATTGAGAGGAAAAAAAAGGGGAAAAAAAGTTATTTAGAGTTTAGGTCAAATGGAAGATGAACAAAAAAGTGCAAAGGGAAGTAAGAGTGGACTGGTGTGCACTTTCTTCATATTATATTATACAAGTTTTTTCTTTTTGTAATATTTATTTTCATTAATGTTATTCTCAATGATAACTAAGAAGACTTGTATTTTTGTGGCTTAGAGAAAAAGCCTACATTTTCATAATTTTGATAAAATTATATATTATTATTTACATGATAAAAATATTGACTAGTCTCTTTTTGGACTATCCCTAGTAAAGTGACTTCACACTTCCATTCATTCTCTTGCGTGTGGCTGGGTTCAATTCGTAGGATTTATTATTACTTTTTTTCATTCTCTAGAACTTGATCACATAATTTTATTTGATGCTAATTTGAATATGCCTCAACTAGTTGATCTCTCTCTAAAATTGTAGAGAGGGGAAGTTTCTCGGGTTCGGGTTTCTTCTCGAAGAGGCGCGATAGGGGCATGTTTGGGCACTTTGAACAACAATCAAGAAACATTAAGAAAATGTGAGATAGAACACAACGATTTATGTTTTACTAATATTGTGTTAACTATGCCCACGGGCAAAAGAGAGATCAAATATTTTATCAAAGAGATAAGAACATAAATGCTTGATTAACACGAGACTAGGATTTTAAGAGAGATTACATAGTGTATACATAAAAATCCATTTCAAAAAACATAAATTCAATTACTTAGGCCCCGTTTGATAACCATTTGGTTTCTTGTTTTTGGTTTTTCAAATTTAAGTCTATTATCTCTCAAATTTCCTACAATGTCTTTCATCCCTCCTACCATTTATCCATCTTTCTTTAAGAAAGTAGGAGAATACTAACCAACTTTTAACAACAAAAACAAATTTTAAGAAGCTACTTTTTTTTGTTTTTAAAAGTTGGTTGGTCTTCCCCTACTTTCTTAAGGAAAAATGTGTATATGATAGTAAGGATGAAATAAATTGTAGGAAATTTAAGAGAAAATAGACTTAAATTTGAAAAACCAAAAACAAGAAACCAAATGGTTATCAGACGGGGCCTTAGGCCCCGTTTGATAACCATTTGGTTTTTTGTTTTTGGTTTTTGAAATCTAAGTTTATTCTCACTCAAATTTCCTACAATGTGTTCCACCCTTCCTACCATATAGCCATTTTTTCTTAAGAAAGTAGGAGAATACTAACCAACTTTTAAAAACAAAAATAAACTTTTAGAAGCTACGGTCTCGTTTGATAATAACCATTTGATTTTTTGTTTTTTGTTTTTGAAATTTAAGTCTATTCTCACTCAAATTTACTACAAAGTCTTCCACCCTGCTTCCTACAATTTATCCATCTTTCCCTAAGAAAGTAGGAGGATATAACTAAGCAACTTTTAAAAACAAAAACAAACTTTTGGAAGCTACTTTTTTTTGTTTCTAAATTTTGGTTAGTATTCTCCTACTTTATTAAGGAAAGATGGATATATTATAGGAATGGTGGAAGACATTGTAGTAAATTTGAGTGAAAATAGGCTTAAATTTTAAAAATCAAAAACAAAAAATCAAATGGTTATCAAACGGGGCCTACTTTTTTTGTTTTTAAAAATTGGTTAGTATTCTCCTACTTTCTTAAGGAAAGATGAATGTATTGTAGGTAAGGTGGAACACATGATAGAAAATTTGAGTGAGAATAGCCTTAGATTTCAAAAACCAAATAATTATCAAACGGGACCTTAAGTTAATCATAGGACAACATAGTTCAAAGTTATCTCAACATAGTTCAAAGGGGAGTAGCTAGCTCTAAACAAGCCTTGTCTATGTTCTCAAATGGTTGGTATTGGTTAGAATTTTTGGTAAAATATTAGAAGAAAATTGTCTCAACGAAAGTAATTCGGTTAGGGTTTTTGTTTGTTGAACTAGTTGGTCAGGATTTATTATAGAGTGGACTGGATCGAACCTCCGGTCTTTTTATCGGGAACTACAAATGGCATGTTTTATTATTATTATCTATTATTATTTTTTATAATTAGTAATTTGTGAATTTTAATATAGCATAGATGAAATTAGGTGAGTTTTTATAATAAAAACAAAATTTAGGTTTAGTCTTTTTTTTTCCTTTTTTTTTGAGTAGGGAAGGGGGCTAGTCTCATTTTAATCTCTTTTACTTTTAATAAATCAATTTATATCAAAAATAGTTAGATAATAATAATTTTCATTCAAGAAAAACACCGAAATATTACTGATTTTATACTTCATAGAAAGTAGATGACAAAATTTAGAAACTTGTAAGGATAAATATTAAAACAGAAAAAGAAATACAAAAACCAAGATGATATTTTAACATGTAATTCAATGATTTTAAATTTTAAATTTTTCAAAAAGAATTCAATGGTTTTTAATTATATTTTGGAAAAAGAAATGGTTAAATAATGCACAAATGTGTAAGTTTGATCTAAAATTGATCCAATGGGCCAGCATGGGTAAGGTTATGGGCCTGGCTACGGTAGATTATTGTTTGGAAATGATACAAAATATCTACTTTTCACAAAAAATATTAAGTAAATGTTTAAACTGATTAAAATTAAACTATTTTTGGAACATTTTTCTTTTTAATATACTATAAAATTATTATTCTTTGTTTAAAAAAAGAAAATTTTTAAGTTCAAAAGACGCAGAGATTCCAAATCATAACTTTTTGGTCACAAAATTTATGCCAAATAAGTTTTTTTTTTTTTTTTTTTTTGAGATAATATGCCAAATAAGTTTGGCTAAAAAAATGTATGTTAAAAATAAAACCATAACAATAATTTAAATGTGTTGATTAGTGATCCGATTAAATATAATTGATAAATTATAACCTATTCTTGCTTAAATGATTATAAATAGTTAGCTTTAAAGTAGTTTCCCTATGATCAATAGCTATTATCATTATAAATATTAGTAATTAGTTATAAATTTATTTTGACCTGCCCGACATACGGATTTATAAAAAATTTCATCAGAGGTAATTATTGGCGTAATAGTTTCATTGTTTGTTGTAAACTAGTTCAACACCAGTGACACATATTCAATCCTGAGAATTGATATTTGTTCACTCCCCCTAAATCCTAAAAAAAGGCAATCAATAACTAGTTATTTTCTCATTTTGAATGATACAAATTATGTTTATTTGGATTTTATTATTTGATGAGTTATCTTTAAGGAAATTTGTTATGTATACCAACTTTAAAGCACTCTATTAAAATTATAGTATATTTTTATCAAAAAATCGTTTATACTAAAATTTTGAGTGATTGAACTCAATCAAACTTAATCAATAACTAGTGATTGAACTCAATCAGTTTGTTAAGTGATTGAGCTCAAATGATTGAGTTAAATCACTAGTTATTGATTGAGTTCGATTGAGTTTAATCACTCAAAGATTTTGGTATATGTGCAATTATTTAGATGCAATTTTTTTAGCCAATTTTTATTATACATGAAAAATCTCTTATCTTTAATGCATGAACACAAGTGTCTTGAGAATTATAGAAAAAATAAATAAAAAATGAAGCGAATTAGGCCCCGTTTGATAACCATTTGGTTTCTTGTTTTTGGTTTTTCAAATTTAAGCTTATTCTCTCTCAAATTTCCT
>JBBMEF010000002.1:7837408-7849262 GCA_037832685.1 Sicyos baderoa | reverse complement strand
TAATGTATTAAAAGAAAATCTAACTTTGCTAATATTTGTGTAGATACATATATTTGTAAATACTTTTCAAATATGTTATATTTTTGAAAAAAGCTCTAATTAGAAACATGAAATTATTTTGAGTAATTAGAAATAAAGAATTATTTTGAGTAATTATATTAACTCATTTGGATATGAATTTTTTAAGAATAATTAATAAAAGCTCAATATAAATCTTTTTAAATGGACAAACAAACACCACTAATTTTTAAATAAGTAGTAATGTAAGGGAGGACAAATATTTTCCCTTAACATTTCTCAACAATAATTTTTAATAATTTCTCAAAAAAAAAAAAAATGTGTTTTGGTGTTTGAAATTTGGTACACAATTTTTCTAAACATTCCTAAATTCTCTTGTTTAATCATTGCCTATAATACATTTGTAAATTTTGATGAATGTCAAATATATCAGGATATTTTATTCAAACAACCTTTGAAAGCCACGGATTCAAAGGGTAACTCCTTTCTATCAATTACTAGTATGGGGTAAATATTGTATATCATTTTAAAAATTATTGAAAATTATATAACTTATCAATATAAAACAAGGCTATGAAGTGAATATCTCAAATATTTCTCGATGAACTATTCTCACAAAATATGTATAAAAATATAGTTAAATTTTAATATAACAACGTCAATTATTACAAATGATATTGCTTTGGTTTTAGACTAAATTGATAACCAAATTAATCAAACCATTTTGACAGAAAGTAGAATCAAATCAATGTCTGATAAAATGTAAAATCTCAGATTTTTCTTTTCATCCATATTTTTCATGGTTAGAAATCAAACCAAACCAAATCAATAGATCAATTGAACTTATGATCTTATGTATCTTAAAACATTCTTTCACCAATTGAGTCATTCCATGATTGATTTAGTTCTGTTCGGTGTTGTGAGCTTTTGATTATTATTATCACCCATATCCTCTTAGCCCGTAGTATATTGTATTATAAACATTCATTAATATGAACGACTACTTTGTGTTTGTAATTATGAAAAGCAAAAACAAATAGAAAAAAAAAAAAAAAAAAAAAGGGCCACAAAGAAAGAGAGAGAGGGTGACGAAGAGAGGTTGTCTGGAAGTGTGTAACAAGATACGAAATATGAGAGAGAGAGAAAAAGAAAAATGTTCATATGGTTGCCCTTACGCACCATACGGTGTCGTTTTCCGCCTCTGGATTGGGTCCACCCCCTTCTGTACCCACCCTTACCCTTTCTCTCTCTCTCTCTCTTCCATTAATTTCCAGTTTGTACTTTTTATTCATGGCAGGCTCTTTTTTTTCCATCTAATTAATTTTTTTTTCTACAAATATCGAGTCTTCAACAATGAAATCACTACGTCACCGACTCTTTCGATCACACACCATTTTTTTAAATTATTACATACCATAATAATCATATATACACACACTAATGTAGTTGGTCGAAATCTTGGACTTTGAGAATATACTTCGTTTTAACGATTTATTGTAATTATTCAAAATAATAATTTCTCATTTTTAATCCTTCATTTTAACTACTCAAAATAATTCATCATTTCTTATCATTATCTTTTAACTAATAAAAAAGAATCGTATCTAAATGAGTTTTTAGTTGCAACTTCTTTGTAAAAATCTACATATGAAGGAGTTATTACAAAAAATTTAATTTTTTAATTGCTCAAAATAATTTTTTAAATTAACTCTTCATCCAAATACCTCCTTAAGGTTTTACATTCCAGTTCCATTTACAACATTAATTTGTAAGTACCTTCGATTGTGTTTCTACTATTTTAATATATTTCGGTAGTGTCATGTGTTTCAATTTCACGGGTCATCAAAAAAAAAATATATATATATATATATATATATATATTTCTATTTTGTATATGTGCTTGTGTTTCTAGATGACACCAAATCAGTGTACAACCGCATAGGGTAACATCACTTTTTTTTTCCTTTTTTCACAACATTTTTAGACACAGATTTTAATTCTTAAGGCCCGATTTGATGAACATTTGATTTTTATTTTTAAAATTTAAGCTTAAAATAATGATTTTATTGTATATTTTTCTTATTTAGATATTTATCTCTTATTTATATTTATAGAAACCAAATCAAAACTTAAAGGAAAAAAAGTAGCTTCCAAAATTTATTTTTGTTTTTAAAGTTAATTAGCATTTGAAAGATAGATACATTATAAGAAAAGTGAAATACATTATAGAAAATTTAAATAAGAATAGACTTGAATTTCAAAAACCAAAAATAAATAAACAAATAATTATCAAATGAGGCCTAATTTTTTTATTTTGGTTGTTAAGGTCCCGTTTGATAACCATTTGATGTTTTATTTTTTATTTTTGAAATTTAAACCTATTTTTCACTCAAATTTTATAGCTTGTGTTCCACTCTTTCTATAATACATTCATTTCTCTTTAAAAAAGTATGTGATATGAACCAATTTTTAAAAACAAAAACAAATTTTTGGAATCTTGTTTTTTTTCTTTTTCAAATTTTGGTTTAATTTTTATAAATATGAATGAGATATACATTCAAATAAGATAAAACATATAAGATGAGTAATAGTAAATTTAAATTTCAAAAACTAAATAATTATCATACGGGGGCTAAGTTATCTATCATGTTGTTATAGCTATATTCTTTCTTGCAAGGGTAACATTACTAATTCGAAATGTTTGGAAAATATATGAATGATTATGGAGATCAAGAGATGGGAATACGAAAGATATATATATTTCTTTTGAAAGAATAGACATAATAAATCTGAGTAGTGTGAGAATCATTATCATGAAGGGAATAAAATAATTATTAAAAAATTGAATATTTATATTTGAGGTGAAAAAATAATTATGAATGGTACTTCAGAAATATTATGTATTTTGCGAGTTCAAATTTCTAATGTTGAATTTAAAATAAAATAAATATGAGCATTAAATACGGTTACAAAAGAAATTAGATTATCGAATAATGAATAGTGATTATGAGGACACCGAAGAATAAATATTGAATATGTGGAAATCATTATTGATGACCCAAATGTAAGTATAAAAATTATTCTCCCTATAATTATTTACCTCTCTTTTTTCCTCAAACACCTCATTACTAATTCAAAGAGATATTTTTTCTATTTTTTTCTATTTTTTTATTTCAATTTTAATTCTCATAAAAAAGAAAAAAAAAGGAAGAAAATGAAAGATAGAGAGAGAAGAAGAGTAAAACTAAAAGGCATCTAATAACTTCAAAGTAGGAGTTGATTCCTCTATCTTTCTCTCCATCTCAATCCCAAGTTTTGATTCTAATTTATTCCCTCAATAGCTAAACCCATTAGCCTTTTCTCATTCTCTTTCTTCAACTTCTTCTTCATCTTCCTCAATCTCTCAATCTCTCAATCCTTCAATCTCTCCCTATTCTTCATTTCTTTTTAAATCTAATCCCAATTTTCTCCTTTAGATGAACCAAATCAAACCCTCTCTGCTTCAATTTGCATGTTCTTAGATAGAATTTCGCTTCGGTTTTTCGGTTTTTCAGCTCGACGACACTCGGTTCCACCAAACAACAACAACCCGACGAACAAGACGAATAAATTTCGAGAGAATTCCAAATTTTCAGATTCATATTAGTGCGAAGAAAAAAAATGGCTGCTTCTTCTTCATCCGTTCCACTTTTCGGAGTTCGAGAAGAGTCTCAGATGAGACCTCAACAACAACAACAACAACAACAGCAACAACAACAACAACAATCTAATTCTTCAACCGCTCCACCTCCTCAACCCCCGAAGAAAAAGCGGAACCAACCCGGAACTCCATGCAAGTATCCTAAATTAACCCCATCGATTTTCGAGATTCCGAATCGAAAAACCCTAATTTTGAAATTAAATTTTTGTTTGTGTTTTAGATCCGGATGCGGAGGTGATAGCGTTGAGTCCGAAGACGCTAATGGCGACGAATAGATTCATATGCGAAGTCTGCAACAAAGGGTTTCAAAGAGAGCAAAACCTACAACTTCATAGAAGAGGTCACAATTTGCCATGGAAGCTAAAGCAGAAAAGCACCAAAGAGCCAAAGAGAAAGGTTTATTTATGCCCAGAACCCACATGTGTTCATCACAGCCCATCAAGGGCTCTCGGGGATCTAACCGGCATCAAAAAGCACTACTCAAGAAAGCACGGCGAGAAGAAGTGGAAGTGCGATAAGTGCTCGAAGCGTTACGCCGTTCAGTCCGATTGGAAGGCTCATTCCAAAACCTGTGGCACTCGAGAGTACCGCTGCGATTGCGGTACCCTCTTCTCCAGGTCAGGAAAGTTATCAAAATCGGTAACCTTTTAATTACTAAGTCATATATCATGTTATTTTCTTCTCGCAAAACGCGTATTCACGTGTTGAGATATTCCGATGCGGGATTGGCTTATCTTTCTGAAATTTACACTGTTCTTTTCCAGTTCTTTGTTTTCAATATCATACACAAACAGACTTTCTCAGGAATTGGGACGACATTAATTTCAGGAATGTGATGTTTTTTGTTCGTCGTTTCGATGTGTTTTTTTATAAATAAATTATTCCATTTCTCTCTCATCTGTTTTTTTTTTAAATTAAAAAAAAAAAAAATTCAGAAAGATGAGTCCAGTCTTCAGCTTATAACATGGGTTTCCTCGATTCATTACTTTTCATGTTGGATATATTATTCTCTCTTTACACATTTATTGAACACTCAGTTCTTCAAAATGGGGTACCCTTTATTTATTTATTTTTTAATTTTTTCTTTTTGTCAATTTCCTTTTGGTGTATTCCTTTTTTCTAATTCTTTATTCAAATTCTTACCCCAAAAAATTAAATTAAATAGATATCTTTTAGATTTCCATATCTTCTTCTCATTCTTCACTCTTGTTACTAATTTGGTACTTTCTTTCTTAGCTTTTTATTATGATGCATTATGTTATGCTAATTAAGTACAATGATACCCCTAATTTCATTAGATTGATTGGAAATCATGAATGTGTGAGTTAAGTAAATGAAACTAATATTGATCTAATTTTATTTGGAGTTATGGGAATGTGATGATATATAAATCCGTGAACCCTTTGTAAATGGACCCACGATAAAGTTTGAATTTTTCGTGAAATGTAATAAAACGACATGATTTGTTAAAAAAAATTGTGTGTTTTTTTTCTAATTTCTATGTGAAAATCTATTACCATTTGGAATATTGACGTGGTAGGCTGTTTCAAATTTTTGTCGTTTCAATTGCTCATCATGTCTTTTATTCTTTTCCCATTTATAAACAATCAAGAATTTAGATGCTAATTATTGGTCTCTATTCTTTGGGGTTTTGTTTTTCAGAAGGGACAGTTTCATTACTCATAGAGCCTTTTGTGATGCATTGGCTCAAGAAAGTGCAAGGCACCCTCCAAATTTAGGGTCAGCAATTGGAGGGCACTTATATGGAGGTAATAGCAATGTGGGGTTGACATTGTCACAAGTTCCTCAAATTTCTTCTCTTCATGACCATCCTAATATCTCCCAATCGGCTCACGAGGTTCTCCGCCTCGGCGGAGGACGTCCCGGGCAGTTCTCTCATCTCCTCCCTCCTTCCATGGGCTCGTCCTTTCGTCCCCCGATGCCGCAGGCAATGCCGTCGTCTGGAGCGGCTGCGTTCTTTATGAACGATGGGACGAACCCGAATAGCTTCCATGAAGATCATCAAAGCCAATCGCAAGGGTTATTTGGTAATAAAGCATTTCATGGGTTGATGCAATTTTCGGATATGCAAAGCCACTCGAATAGTAGCAATAGCAACAACAATAATCTTTTCAATTTGGGATTCATTTCAAATCCAACGGGTGATACAACAACCAATATGAACAACAACAACAACCCTAATAATAACAATAGCAACAACAACAACAATAACAACAACCTGCAATCGTCGTTGCTAAATCAATTCGGTGTCGGTGGCACAAACAATGACGGTTTCGGCGTGAACATTATGGGGGATCAAATCAATTCGGCAACCGTCCCATCTCTCTACAGCAACGCCACGGGAGTCGGCGGTAGCAGTACGGGCGGAGCAATGCAACACATGTCCGCAACGGCACTTCTCCAAAAGGCAGCTCAATTAGGCTCAACGACATCAAGTAGTAACACAACAGCGACACTATTGAGAACGTTCGGAAGTTCCTCGACCTCAGGCGGGAAAGCATCCGACAGGACTCTTTTCCCGCCAAGCTACGGTGGATTCGATAACGAGAGCAATCTCCAAGACCTGATGAACTCATTCACCAATGGGAGCTCGGGCGCAGGCGGGCTCTTCAGTGGCGGGATGAGCTCGTTCGGCGTATTCGATCGACCAAACATGGAATCGTTGGAGGATCCGAAGCTACAACAAAATCTTAGCACAGTCAGCATGGGAGGGACAGATAGGTTAACAAGAGACTTTCTAGGCGTTGGACAGATCGTAAGAAGTATGAGCGGGAGCGGCGGTGGCGGCGGCGGTTATTCGACGAGAGATCATAAACAACCATCACAAGGGATAGTTATGGAGGGAAATGAAAGCAATTCAGCGCCGTCAAGCCAAGCTTTTGGTGGTGGAAATGGAAACTACCAGTGAAGAAAAGAAGAAGAAGAAGAAAAGTACAGACAAAAACAGGTACGTACATGAAAATTAAAATTCTATATTCTCAATTATTTTATTATTATTATATTTTATAATTTTTTTTTATAGAGAAAGATGCTTTCATTCAGAAGCATACCTAAAAGAATTACATGAATGATCTTTAATTTTATCATTTATTTTATATTTGTGATTATCCAAACTAACTTACGCATATCTCGACTATTATCACGAAACAATTTTTACAATATAAGTAATTATCATTAATTAAACTTGTTATATTTAAATTACTTAAGACTCTCTCAATCACGAGATAGTTTTGAATTATTGATTTTCAAGATTTTTTTTTTTTTTTTTTTTTTTTTTGAAAGAACTGCAAAAGTAACATGGATGGTATGGGTAATTGTGTCATTAAAAAAGAAAAGAAAAGAAAAGCTTTTTACTGTTACTGCCTTGCAGTCGTGGGGATTTGGATTTGGATTTGGATTTTATACAAATATATATATTATGGAAATAAAATAATAAAAATGTTTTTTTTTAAAAAAAAAATTTAAATTTTTATTCGGTCTGGCACGTTGTGTGTGCATGAAGACAGTGAAGAGCATGCAGTACATTTAGGGTTTTTTGTTTCTTTCGTTGTCGTTTTTGTTCTTTTTATGTCGTTACGTCTTTATACCACAGAAGACTTGGCTGGCAGAGTCACGAGTTCCATTTTATTTAAAAAAAAAAAAAAAAAAAAAAAAAAAAAAAAAAAAAAAAAAAAGTCCCTTTGTTCTTTTTTTTTTTTTAATGTTTACCGTTTTCGGTATCTATCTCCAAGAAAATGTTAACAAGTTTTAATTCTATGTAATTATTGTCAATCCAATCTTGATGGGGATGTAGAATATTATAACCATTTTTTACCCTTTTCAAAATAAGTATAATTTCTTGTATGTATTTTAGTCATATTTTTTATGATTTGTGTATGTTATTATGTTAAGATTGAACTCGATTGGGTGAGGGGTTAAATTCATGACTGCTTGGTTCATATATACATATTTATATATACTCTTTAGCTATGACTTTAGATATTTAGTTTATTTGCTTATTACTTTTTTTTATATTGAAACCACATATGTATGGTTAATTGTTCCGAATGAAACATTCGATATTGAAGTATTTGTATCAGTAATAATTTATACATTTTAATATTGTATCATAAATATTTCTTAATACTTCTAATATTGTAAATACTTTATAATAATCATTAATATCAATGACTGCATTTAGTAATTTTTTTAAAGTGATGGTATTTATATTTTTTCTTTTAGATTTGACTAGTTTAATAGATTTTCATTGATTTTATGTCTGATGTTAGACTGAATTATTTAGATTATACATTGTTAAATTTTGTAAATGCCTCTTGATTATATGTTATTTTATCATATGGTTACCTTTTTATATTTATTTTGTTCAGATTTTTCAAATGCAACAAGTATTGAAGGCAGCCACCCTCAATCAGTGTCCCAAAAATATGAGGTAGTTTTTTTTTTTCTTTTTTTTTTTTTTTTTTTTTTTTTCTTTGTTTCCCTGTAATTTTTACCATGAGAGGAAGAACAACCAGATAGCTAGTCCTTTTTTCTTTTTCTTTTTTTTCTCTTTTTTTTTTCACTTTCAACTAAGTTGTATTAATTCCATATCTTTTCTTGGAGACCAATGGGATTTTTTTGAATTAATTTTAGTCTATCTAGCTAGGCTAGGCTAAAATCTCCTCTCCTTATAGCTTCATAGACATTTGCAAAGTCAATCCATTTCTTAATTACTGTTATTTCATTTTCCTTTTTGGTACTTTGGAATATTAAAATATCTCAACATTAGTTCAATTTCATTTATATCTTATTTCTTCTGAGTTATCTTTAAACTATTTTTTATTTGTTAGGTAATTCTTCTTATGGAGTTCAATATAGTGGTTTTGTTAATATATATATATATATATATATATATATATATATATAAAAGAAGTTGACTGTAGAAAAATTGGAGTGTACATTATTAATCTTTCTTTTTATGCTTTCTTATTTTGACTTTTTATTAATTGTTTTTTATTTTGTTGGTTTAGTTGTTAATTTAATGGAGTAGTTTGAGTTGTCTTAAGCTTTTCAAGCATGGTGTATTATAAAATTTGAATATAGTCTAAAGTGCTTTTGTTTTCTGTCATGGGATTAGTTATATGATTGATGAGTATGTATAAAAAAAAAAAATTACTTAGATCAAAATACAATTTTGGTCGTTGGAGACTTATTTTATTTTTAGTCTATACTTTTAAATTTATTCTTTCATTTTTACCTATACAATTTATATTATTTCTAGGGGAATTTGCATATATATTAAAATAAGGCAAATATAGCAAAATCAGATTTATAGACTCCATCATAGTGTCTGATAGACTCCATCAATAGTGTCTGATAGACTTCATCAATAGTATCTGATAGACTCCATCAATAGTATTTGATAGAGTCTATCAAAAAAAAATTGCTATATTTGCAATATTTTTAAAAAGTTGCTATAATTCTAATGTAGAATAGAGAATTTGCTATACAGTACAAATTCCCTTATTTCTATATGTTATTTTGCAAAAAGAGTTCATTTATATAATATTTTATACAAGGATATTTAATTTTTTAAAAGATAATTATTATAAATAATGGTTTTTTTTTTTAGTGAATCAAACAAATAAGAATAATTGAGATATCTATAGCATGGAAATCTTGAACTTTCCCACACTTTTATGAAACCATAAACCAAATGCATCGTTCTACAAAGTATTGAGATCAATTTTGATCTCAATACTTCATTGAACATTGTAAAAAAAGAAACATCAAGAACCCACCTTTCATATTAATAAATTATTTTTAAAATAAGAATTTTGATCTCGTAAAATAACATAATTCTAGTGACATTTAACCGAAAAAGAGCATAACCCTAGTGATATTTGACTAGTGACATTTAACCAATGAAGAACCCACCTTTCATAGCATTTTTATTAATAATTCAAAATAATCAGATCCTCTATTTTTAAGAAAATGAAAATAAACTAAATAACGTATGAATTACTCAAACTCATTTTACTCCTCAACCTATGTTTTTATAGTGTTTGATTATCAATAAAAAGTGCTTTAAAATGATTTCGATATTACTTAACAACACTTTTAAAAGTGCGAGGGGAGGAAGAAAACACAATTAAGTGAAATTAATTAAGGAGGCTCTTCTTTGTAAGAGTTCTTTAAGATAGTTACTTAATTCAAGTGCTTCAATTCGAAAACACTTTTAATTTAGGTGTATGTTCTAATGAGATGAAAATCATTTATTAATGTATTTGAACCAAACAGAAAGAAGATTTTATCATTAATAATACACTTATTAATTTCATTATTTCGGAATTAGTAAGACCTAGTTTGATAACCTACTGTTGCAGTCCGCATTTCGCAAACCATAGAGTATCTGTATCCGCTTGCACATCCTATTAATTTACGCATTCTGTAATTAAGGTTTAATGAGAGCGCATATATAAGCCTGAATTAAACCCTAGCCGTTTAGTTGATGTTCATTACCCTGTAATGTGTGTTACGACGTCTCGTCTGAATAAAATTGTTCTCCATCTCTATCCGTGGACTAGCTAACACAACGTTAGTGAACCACGTAAATTCGTGTGTCGTTTTTTCTTCTCTTCTCTCGTGTTATCGTATTTATCTGTTTTACATCTTCGATTTGATTGTTGATTGTAGATTTCATAACATCTACAACAACTATTTTACTATATGTTTTTTCTTACTTGATACCTACATCTTACCTATATTTTTAGAAACCAAACTAAAATTTAGAGAAAAAAAATAGCATCCAAAAGCTAGTTTTTGTTTTGAAATTCCATTAGCATTCACATAAAAAATAAAATACATTATAATAAATTTAAATAAAAATAGGCTTAAATTTCAAAAATCAAATATAAAAAAATAAATGAGTATCAAATCGTGCTTAATTGGATTTTTCTTTTCTAAAAATATTGTCAAACCCACCTTTCAAATTCTTCTAATTTTGTACGAAAGCACCCAAGAAAATGTTGAAAAGTAATTTTCTTGATTTAAATAAAAACTATACAACTCATTTTATTGTTAAATTGTCATCTCAATCAAACCAATATTTTTTTGTTTTTTTGTTCTTGTCTCCAAACTATATGAAGGTAGCTGGTTCACGAGTTCGTAATCGAAATAATCTAAATAAAGAAAGAAAAAAGAGTTTATTTTGAAGTCAATATCTCGTATAAAGGTGTTAAAGACTTTTCATCTTTTCAATTTAAGACCAGATGAATATCTCTAATATTATTATCATATACTCTTAAGATGCTTGCATGATATATTTCACTATTAATATTAGGATCTCAATATTGTAACACATAGTGGAGAGTCTTCCAAATATTTATAAGTTAAGTCGACTATTCGTTTCAACACTATTTGATTTTGAGATGAATGTTCATAATATCTAATAATTTATTATAATTTCATTTCTCAACTCAAAAAAAAAAATCTCTTGCTCGATATTTTAATACAACACATTTTTTTTGCCAACGGAATAATAGCTCAACCGACATCGATGTACACCTAAGATCTTTAAGGTCTTGGGTTCGAGTTTCTCCCACCCAAATTGTTGTATTCTAAAAAAAAAATACAACACATTTTTTTTTTCTCGAATAAGAGCAAAAGCATCCTAAGAAACTGTCAACAATTTCTACACGGGCCATCGGCAGTCATGCTATAGGATTAGCTCAACATTAACTTTCTTGTTTCAAATGTTTCAATCGAAAGTTTTTTGGTATTTAAGATGAGTAAGAGAATTTATATTTTTCTCTATCACAAATTTAAAATTCATATATAAATCCCAACTCAATTTTCTAAATAAATAATAAAGATAAAAAACAAACAATATTATATATATATTGTTAGTATCTCACAAATGTCCCACATTGAAAAGTGGGAGAGTCCAACATCAATATAAGAGAGATATGTGTTACTCCCCTCATTACCAATTGGTTTTGAGGTGAAATCCATATTCTCTCACATGGTATCAGAGTCCATAAAGCCCAAAAGAGGCACACCATTTTGAGGGGGCATGTTAGAATCTGAGAGTCCAACATCAATATAAAAGAGATGTGGAACCCCATAGTCTTTCAC
>JBBMEF010000002.1:7824053-7836160 GCA_037832685.1 Sicyos baderoa | reverse complement strand
TATATAATTATGTGTGTATAGAGCAACTTTTTAGGCGAAACTCGTGTGTAATAGAAAATTAGGGTGTATCTAGTAAAAAAAACGAAAAAGCCCATAATTTGACGACTTCAATAATTGCAACAATAGTCTTTAATCGGTGCATATATAGTTGCAACAATCTTCCATTATTGTAATATCCAATCAATATTACACATAGTCTTCAATCATTACTACAAATAATTTTCAATCAAGAGACAACACATAGACTATGAAAATATTCAAAAGAGAAATCCAAAATTATGCTAGAAAATATTTTTTAAAAAAATATTATAATTAAAATAGACCACAAAAAAATTACCACCTACCACCTACCCATTTGTATTTTTAGTTATCACAAATGTTTTTTAATAAAAGTAACAGTATAATTAGAGAATAAACTATCATAAATTTAAAATTCATATATAAATCCCAAATAGGCTTTTTAGGTGTCCATATCGATTACTCAATTTTCCAAATAAATAATAAAGATAAAAAACAAAAAAAAGAAACAAACAATGTACATGCATGTGTGTATATATATTTATTGTGAGGGATCTGAAAGAATAATAAAAATATATATATAATTTTGAAGCAAAACTCTATGAAAACCCCCTCCTTGATTAAAGAGTAGAAAGTTGTCATGAACCAATGAGAGAGTAGAAGAAGAATTCTATGTTAAGCAAAAAGATAAAAAAAAATTACCTGTTTCCCTTAAATTCATGCATGTGAAAAAAAAAGTCAGATATATGACAATATTTTAATTCTCTTTTTTAAAAGGAAAAAACAGAAATGCATTTACCAATAATTAATTCCTTTCCTCATATAATATATATATATATATATATTTGCACAAATGTTTAAGCAGCAATAAATTATGCCCAAACAAAAACTCAGTAAGAATAAAGAATAATTGGTAAAAAAATATATAATTAAAATAATAATAATTGCCTCTGCATTTCAGTATATTTTGTAGTCAGTACGAGTATGAGGGTTAGGTATTAGGTTGTCCAGCCACCAATTTTTTAAACACTAAAAATATAATTATATATTTTAATTTTAATTCTTTTTTTTTTTCCCTTTCTCTTTCTTTGGCAATAGACAAATAAATAATTATGGAATTAATGTAATAATTCTAGAGGTTTTGTCTTTGCTGTTGGAATGTAGTATACACGTGAAGATTCTCATGCAGTGGCCCATCGTCCATTGTTTTATTTTTCTAAAAATGAAAAAAAAAAAAAAAATTAATGTTTTCAATTATTAATATATTTGGATATGGACAGGTATGTATTTTATGAGATGTTTAAAATAATTAAAATGAATTATAACGAATTGGCTTTAGTGGTCCAAATAAGAATTAGTGAGTTAAAATTAAGGGAATTTGGATGGTAATTTTTAATGGTTTATTATTTTTATTTTTTTTAAAATTTTAATGGTTTGTTTTAATTATAACATGTTCTAAAAGTAATTTATTCCTAACAAAATTTAAGACATTTTTTTATAAATATTGTAATTTGTTATTTATGGTAATTGAGAAGTATTATACTAGTTAATTGATGTGTGAAATTGATTGAAAATATCTATAGCATTAGTTGAAAATTATATGTGCATTAATTATTGAAAACTACGTGCTACATTGATTGAAGCAATATGACATATAGAATTTTTTGGTTTTTTTACTCGATCCACTCTAATTTTTTATGATATACAAAATTCTTTTAAAAACATGCTATTCATAAATATATATATATATATATATATTATAATTATTATACATAAAAAATTCATTTATTTAATTTAAAGTAGGTACCGATTAAAGTATTAATTTCTGACAGGTTCTTTGAAAATAAAATGTAATATGATTGCTAGTTTTTTTACCCAACATAATTGATGAATGTCTTGTGACAATTGTCGAATTACGCCTAGGTTGATCCTTAACCCACAATAAAAAGAAAAAAAAGCTTAGAGAAGTTGTTGGCAGTGAAGAATGTTTCTGAAAAAAATAAAAATAAATAAAGTTTGTTCATAAGAATATTAGCTACATATGCTATATATAGGGCCATGGGCTAACATTTTTATGCTATGGGTTTTTTGAACTTGTTTTATTTGAACTTTTATGAAACTTTTGGCAATTTCTTACCTCTTTAATATGTTTCCCTCTTTTACATTTCTAAAGTTAAAATTTTTGGGAAACTAAAAACACCTACTAGGAATTTTGTTTCATCAAAACTTTACTAATTTTGTTTGATTTCTTTATTTATCAACCCACTTGTTTAATAATGATTTTGCTTTTGAAAACTAAGATTCTTTTTAATAACTCATTTGTTTTCTTTCTGTTTTTAATTTTTTAATTTTTTAATTTTTTAATTTGACATTTTCACTCTTGTGTGGGAAATATCTGGTTTTAAAAACAGGTATGTATTCTTTAGAATAGTGGGATAACAACACAGATGAATCTTGAGTCATGTTTTCATAAATGTTTGCATTTATGAAATATTTTCAAATTTAGGCTTACACAAAAAGTTTAATTTGGAGATTTCTTTATCTAGATAGTTTTATTTTGTCGGTTTTTTATAAATTTAGAAAACTATCAAGGAAAGAAAAGTGGGAGGACTTCTATGTGACCTAATAGGTGATATAATACGAAACCTTTTGGGGTTTGAACCTGTAACGTTGGTGTTGAACTGGTTTACAATCAAACAATAAAATTATTGCACCAATAATCTTTTCGGTGTAACTTTAATATATTGGTTCCAACAACTCATTCAATGAATTTATGGATCTTATAAAAAAATTGTCACAAGGCCTCGCATAGATCTCACGTTGTGAATTAATGATAGAGATTGTAGAATTTAGTTGAAAATCAATCTTTCTCCCTCACCTACTATTTTGAAATATGTTTTTCTTAAAATGGTAGAAATTGAGGCCAATAACGTTTTTGTTTTTTATTTTTTGTTTTTCTTTAAAATAAGATATAAAAAGGTGTTTGATAACCATTTTTGTTTCTTATTTCTTAAAAAAGAAGTTAGAATCTGAAACAAACTTGTTGATAATCATTTCTAATTTTTAGTTTTTTATTTTTATTATTTTATTGTCTAAAATAAATAAAATCATGTTTTATTTTTTATTTTATTATATAAAATAACATCATGTTGCATAAAAATATATAACCGGCATTAATAAATTGGACTATTAAAAAAAAAAAGTAAATTGAGATTCAAGAAACAACTACATAAGTTTCGTTAAAAAAAGAAATAAAGAAAAAGAAAGAGTTAAATAAGTAAGAAATGGAACGTTTATTTTAGTTTTATTTTTCACAACAAAAAACAAGAATAGTGTTACCGAACAAGATACTTTTAAAAAAATAAAAGGAATAAGAACAAAAAAACATAAACGTTATCAAACGAAACTCTAAGCAAAAACGTACAAACTAAATTAATCTTATTTATCTAAGTTCTCAATTTACTCTCACAACCCTAATGTTGGTTAGACTCAATGTGAATTACCTAAGTTTTTATTCTTAATTAAAAAATAACTATTCCACTTTGAGCTTGTTTAATTCATTCAAATAACTGAAAGGGTTAGTAGCACAATGGTTTCATTATTTGGTTGTAAACCAGTTCAACACCAACGTCACAGGTTCAAACCCTGGAAGAATCGGTATTTGTAACTCCTATCCCAACTTTCTTACGGGGCCTATATATTTTAATTTCAGCTACGAAGTTCCTATAGCCTCTATAGCTCTTAATTGAATGAATCTTTAGTTAATTATTAATTAAATATTCTTAATGAATTTGAGTGATTGATCCTATTAATTATATATTTAACTTTTATGAAATAACCTTTATATCCATTTTTTAAAACCCATTGAAAAAGATTATCCATTGACGAAGACTATGTGTCATATTCTAAAAAAAAAGAAAGAAAGAAGACTATATTTGTCACTTATTGAAACTGATCGTAATATTGATTGAATAATATATATAAAGACTATCAGTTATACTTATTGAAGTAAATGAGTATATTCGTCTTTTTCATAAACCCACCCCCAATTTTTTGATATGTATAAATTTAAGTTGTTATTCATAAATTTAAAAAAAAATGGTTTTTTTTTTAATCAAAAGATTTCAAAATATCTCCCGACAATTATTTAGGCAAGAAAATAATAAATTAGGAAAGCATTTCAAATATCATCGACCTATATTAATATTATAACCATTATATTTAATGAAATTTATGATGCACACTCATACTTTCCTATAATAGAATTTAATTTATATGACAAACTTTATGCAACATACATTGAATTTAAAACATGCATCTCATGCATAATTAGAAACAAATAAAAAAAATATTAATCCACATATTTGACATTTCCTATAAAAAAAACAAAAAAATTTAAAATTTTATCCCCACATGACATATATGTCTTCAATTCCTTCTTTTAGATGATCCTTGCTTTCCATCGTTGACAATTTCTAAAATTGTTGGTCTCTTTTTTATTTTAATAAGGCCAAAAATCTTATAAGAAAATTTCCAATCATATATGAAACACATATTTTCTTAACTCATAGATTTTTCCTTAAAAAAAGGGCTAAATAAAACCAGATCAAGCCGAGCCTTGGTGTCATCAAGACTTGCAAACAATGATATGGTCAACTTGATAGGTGTAATGAGTGTAATAACTAGTAATGAGTAACTTAAGGAGTTAGCTTAGTTCTAACGAGCTTTAGGAGATTGTCGATAAAAGTAATTGTGCATCGATTTTAGTGTATATTCAATGACCAAGAGGTCGTGTTAAACTAAGGATTATGATCAATTATAAAGCAATGGGCTCAATTTAGACTATTCAATCCAATACTACAAATTAATTTTATTTAATTGCAAGTATTGTGGATAGCTCGATTTATATATATTATTAAGACTGGTCTCATTGTTGGATATTGATATGCACCCGTCAAAATGGCGTCATTACTGGAGACGTCTTCCATCATATCTTGAGCAACTCTTGTCGCTTAGGCAGGAAAAGCCAAGTCATTTCTCTCTATCACCAATAGAAAAATTTGTCAAGCTTGAAAAAGTTCAAACTTTCTAACCTCTTTTAGATAGGTAACCCCTTGACAAGTTTGAGAAGGTGTTTGTTTGCCCTATTTAATGAGGAGTTATATTGAGAATTTATTAACTCCTCTTTTAAAAACTACATCCAAACGAGTTTTTATAATTACTTAAAATAACTTATTTTTTTTACTATTAAAAATAATTCATCATTTCTAACCATCATTTTTAATAAGATTTTGGACAAAGTATTGATGAGGGCCAGCAAGGAGCAAGCCAAAAAACAATTGCTTTTTGGCTTGCAGCTCCTCGCTGGCCCTCATCAATACAGTATCCTTTGTCCAAAACTATCATTCTTAATAATTCATTAATAACTACTCAAAATAACTCCACATTCTAAGCCACTAATTTCTAATCATTCAAAATAACTCATTTTATCTACTCGTTTTTAATCATTCTTTTTTTTTAACTACTCAAAATAATTACTCATTTTAAATATATATCCAAATAAGGTTTTGACTCTATCTTTATAAAAAAATTAAAATCACATCCAAACAAGTTTTTAGTTACAAATCTCAATTTTTAAATACTCAATAACTCTTCAAAATAACTCATCATCAAAACTTCATCCAAAGATCATGTGATCTAATAGAATAATGTGACTTTCGAATATTTGTGTAATGTTCTAAGTTGAGCATATATATAGGAGCAAGAAATACACATCCAAACAATGCCTATATTAAATTTTAGAATTATATGATCTTATTGGTGCCAAAGAAAAGGGGTTTCTATAGTCATATATAGTCATTGCCCTTTGCTAGGTTACAAAAACCATTGGCTGCATATAACCTCTTTCACACAAACCATATAGTATAGAGAATATGTAAAACAAATTTGAATTTAATTAAAATAGAAAACAAAGCCAAAACACCAACAACCTAGCTAGCAAAAAAAAAAAATTAAGCCAACAATAGTGACTCATATAATGCAATTTGGAGTTTTCTTCAACAAATCCAACATCCTCAAAAAACTCTAGTAAATCTATACCATTATCCATTTTAATCTTTGAATTATGTAATACAAACTTTCTCATTCTTTCTATAGATTTATACTGCAAATTACCTTGTGCCAAAACTGATTAAACCCATACATAAAATAGCGCCCAAGTATTTCATTTAAGAGGGAAATTCAAAACATAAGCCGAAAATTAATTTTTAGGTAGGCGGTCATCATGTATGGATTGAACTCATCACCTTAAACATCTCAAAAGTATATGAATACATAAGACATTATTTATAAGGCCTTTTGAGTGAAATAAAAAAAAGTAAAGCTGTGAGAATTTATATTCAAAGTGGATAATTTTCATATCAATACAGATTTATAGGAAGAGTTTTTGCCCTAAACAATTTAATGTTATTACTTTCAAATCAATTATATAATCATTTTGAAGAACATTTTTTGAGAGACAAAACACTAGTCGAGAGGGTTTTAGGAAATTAAAAGGTGATGTGTTTAATCTACGGTGACAATCTTTATAATTAACCAGGTAATATATCTCGTGACAATAATCAAGATGTGCACAAATTACACCCGAACAGTCGTGGATATCCAAAACAAAATTATTCATCTCAAAAACACTTCCAAAAGTACTCTAAAAAAAATAGGATGATGATGACAAGTCTAAATTGAATATAGGAATGGTTAAAATTATATATTCCTCATTATATACATCAACATCTCACAATTTATTTACCCTCTTGCTTTATATATGAGAGCTGAAATTCAATGAATCTTTGTATTGTTTAAATTCTGACAATACCAAAACAGTAAGAAACAAACAGAGACAGAGATTCGAAACTGACAAGGAAGGAACATACATGACGATGGTCGATGTAATCATACATTGACTAAATGGTCCTAAGTTGTTGGCAAATAAGACTTTGGAATAATAATGCTGATGCATGTGACATATAATTATATATGATCATACAAAGAAAACTATGATCTCATTTTGGGACATAGAATTTAATGCATGTTTTTTAAAAGAATAATTAATTAATTGCATGTTTTGAGCTATTGATGTATAGTATTCATATTCTACCAAAAGCAAAACAATATTTGTGTTGGTGTGGGTAAAAGACAACAATAATGCTCTAAGAGCATACAAATAAATGATGTGTTAAAAGTTATGAAGAAAAAGATAAAGATATATTATGAAATAGAGACATGAATAATGTGATTAATATAGTTATTTTTTTTTTACATATTGTAAGTATTGATTTTTTATAAGAAATGTGAGTTTTTTTTTTTTTTTTTTTATAATTATTATCTAGGGGTGAATATGAGTTGGGTTGAGGTGATTTTTAACCCAACCCAAAAATAGAGGATCTGATTATTCTCCAACCCAATTAAAAACGCAACCCAACCCAATCCAACCCTTTTATTTTCAGGTTGGGTTGGGTTGGGTTATCGGATTCATAGATTGGCATTTAACGTCTCTTTTTCGATTCTTAGAAACGTAAAACGAACATTAACATGAGTAGATTTTTATTGCAAATGCAAAACTCAAACTTACCTAACTTCGAAACATCATCAATAGGTTGAAAGTTTAAAAAATGTTAAAAAATATAATAATAATAATAATAAAATAAAATAAAATAAAAATACATATACATATAATATAATATAAATAATTAAATAACATAATAATTATGTTATAAGTTAAAAAAAAAATTAAACTAAATGATAAATTCGGGTTGGGTTGGGTTGATTTTAGGTCAACCCTAGACCCAACGCAACCCATGAAATTTCATGATTTTGAACTCAAACCAACCCAACCCGTCAAATTGGGTTGGGTTGGGTTGGTTCGGATTTTTCGGGTTGTCGGATTTTTGTGCACCCCTATTATTATCAATAGATTTTGAGTTGAAATTTCTTACAAAGATAAAATATTTTTAAAAAAATAATAATAAATATGAAAGACAATTTATGAAACAAAATGTTTGTATTTGGTTCTATGATATGTGTTATAAACTAAGAAGATACATACAATTTTGGTTTTTTTAGGGCTTGGTGTAGGATTTTATTTTCGATTGAGAGACTTTAAAAGAAAATTTGTTAAGAATTTTTTTAAAAAAATGTATGATTTATCTCTTTAATATGTGTGTCATCAACTTTGAGGGAATATATCAATTCTTAGGTTTTTTTTAGTTTAGTAATACATGGAAGTTTTTTTTTTTTTTTTTTTTTTTTTTTTTTTTTTTTTTTTGGGAAAGAAAAAAAAAAAGAATTTGAACCTAAATATTTTGATGCATCGAACCATAATTACTACAATTAGGGAAATTGTTTTAGATTAACAACTTTTTTTACCTGTACTCTTTTTCTAAAATATTTTATCTGCAATTTTTTTAAAGTTGGTTGCTCTTGTTTTTTTTTTTTTTTTTGAGATTACAACAATTGGGGGCGGGGGAGATTCGAACCTAAGACTTTTCAAAGTCATTAGGTGTACAACAATGCCGGTTGAGCTATTACTCTGTTGGCGGTTGCTCTTGTTCTTTTACTTGCCTTACTAGTTTGTTCTTGAGATTAACTTGTTTTTTGAAGACTTTTTATTTTATTTCAAGGTTAAAACTTTGTGTCATGAGTTTTGTTACTTTTTCTTGAGATTGTCTAGTCTTGAGGTTGGAACTTCAATTAATCTTTAAGGTCTTCTTTCTTGAAGACTTGAAGTATTTTGATTTTCAAAGAATGTTCATATATGATTCTTTTCTAGATGTGCATGCTTCACTTGACGAGTGTAATATGCAGATGTCTTCGAATTATAGAACGGGAAGAATATTCTTTTCAGGATGCATATAAAGTTTTCTTGAAGAACGTAGTGTGCAACTATAAATACGATGTCAATTTCATATGCGTCTAATATAAATATGATGTCAATTTCTCTTCTTTTAAATTTGATTTAATTATCATTCTTGTTTTTTTATAAGTCTAGGTTTGTCTGTCTATACTTTTAGGTTCTTGACGTTTCCAATTTGTCGATTTTACATCTTAATTTGGAATACGAACTTGATATGTATTGGGAATACAAAAAAAATGACAATCCTACCTTGGTTAAATAAGGAGTGGATCATAAATTTTTTATAAGGAAAGATAAACATTCTCATTGATATGAGACATTTTGGGATATCTAAAAAATAAAGTCATGAGGGCTACTATATGTAATGAAATTATTATCAATGTTGCATCTTGGTCCTTACAAATCAAAATTTTTAAATAGTAATGATGTTACTACTATTGCTCTAAATTTGAAGGCTCTCTTGTAATTCTGTTGCTCCTTGCTTGCTTTTTTTAATTTAGTATGAGATTTATGTTGTGCATTTTAATAGTATTTCATGTTTTAATGCTAAAGTGTGTTCCAAGGTATGCATGGTTGTAAGGGATTTTTCACGTATAACAAAGAAGAAGAAAAAATGGCATGAATAGTAAAATTTTGAAAGAAAAAAAATCATTTATAATAAAAAGAGGGAATAGATTCCTACAAAATGACTAAAATGACATCATAAATGGATTATCTTCAATTGAATATGAGATTTCACCTCAAAATCAATTAATAGTAACTCATTTATCTCACAAATGTGTTGCAGAATTCCACCTTTTTAATGTGGGACAATTACTGTCACATGAGTATCTCAATCAAACTTTTTAGTGATTGAACTCAATCAAACTCAATCAATGACTAGTGATTGAACTCAATCAATTTGTTAAATGATTGAGCTCAACTGATTGAGTTTAATTACTAGTTATTGATTGAGTTTGATTGAGTTCAATCACTCACAATTTTGATATAGGTGCAATTATTTTCAATTTTGTACTGATGCAATTTTTTAGCCCATTTTTGTTATACATGAAAAATCCCATATTTTTTATTATTATTAGGACAGTTTGTATTTGCAACATTATTATAAAGATGTTTCTAACAGCTTTAGTAAAATCATTTAATAGTTAATTCATTTTTTGTTTTGGAATTTTAAGAGTTTTTACTAAAATTTTCACTTTTGTAGATAAGGTTTGACATGTAATGTATTCTTCATCATTTTCCTCTCCTTATAATGTATTTTAGTCTTCTCTCTGCAATGTCTCTTTTGCATTTTAGAACTCTTGAGTTCATTAAATTGAAATGAGTATTTGATCCAATTAATTGTATATTAATTAAAATCTAATTTAAAATTTGTAAACAAAAAAGACGTCATTTTAAGAGTATATGTTGCAGATTATTTGATAAAAAGTGTGGACACAACATCACTTTGTTATCAATTAATTTTGAGATAAAATTTGATGTTATCTAATAATATTTTTTTCTATAAAATGATTTTTTTAATTAAATTCAAAAGTCAAATTTATAAATAAATAAACAAGTTTTTTAAAATTAGTTTTTTCTTCGAAGCATGACTAGAAGCTCCCGTTCATAAATTCAACCTACGGCTCTATATATATCTCCTTATTATTTACATTTTAAAAACACTTCTTATTTAGGGAAATTTGCATATATATTACAATAAGACAAAAAAATTTGAATAAATAACAACTTTTTAAAAATATTTATAAATATAGCAAAATCAGATTGATAGACTCCATCAATAGTGTCTGATAAATTTCATCAATATACTCTATCAATAGTGTCTGATAGACTCCATCAATAGTGTTTGATAGAGTCTATTAAAAAAAGTTGTTATATTTGTAATATTTTTAAAAAATTGCTATAATTCTAGTGCAGTGTAGGAAATTTGCTATACAGCACAAATTTCCTTTTATTTACTTCTTCTTCTTCTTCTTCTTCTTCTTTTTTTTTTTTTTTTTTTTTTTTTTTCCAACAATATTTGAAACGCTAAAGTGAGCATATTTCAATAGATATAATGATGTATCAGCAACCACTAAATTTATGATTCAAGTCTCTCAATCTATTTCATGTACTTTGAAAAACAATATTTGAAGTAAAAAATATATATTAATTACTTTTAGACTCAGCTCGTTTTGGCCGTTTTGAAAACTTTAATAAAATTGAAAAGAGGTTTTTTTATTTACTCAGTTTTTTTTTTGAAATTTAAATTTATTTATACTCATATTTTCTACAATATGCTTCATCTTTCCTACAAATGTATTTAACTTTTCTTTAAAATGTATTTGGATCTTAACTAAATTTTAAAAATAAAAATAAACTTTTTGGAGCTACTTTTTTTTCTTTCAAATTTTGGTTTGGTTTCTACAAATATAGGTAAGATGTAGATATTCATATAGAAGAAAATATATGATATGGTAGTTGTAGGCTTAAATTTCAAAAACAAAAAAATTAAGCTCCTGTTTGATAACCATTTAGGTCTCGTTTGATAACTATTTGGTTTTTTGTTTTTGATTTTTGAAATTTAAGCTTATTCTCACTCAAATTTTCTACATTGTGTTCCACCCTTCCTACCATATATCCATATTTCCTTAAGAAAAGTATGAGAATACTAACCAACTTTAAAAAACAAAAACAAACTTTTATAAGCTACTTTTTTTGTTTTTAAAAATTGGTTATAAGTGTTCTCCTACTTTCTTAAGGAAATATGGATATATTGTAGGTATGATGAAACACATTGTAGGAAATTTGAGTGAGAATAGGCTGAAATTTCATAAACCAAAAACAAAAAACCAAATGGTTATCAAACAGGGCCTTAGTTTTTTGTTTTTGGTTTTTGAATCGGTATTTGTAATTCTCTCCCCCAACTTGTACTCAAAATATAAGGCTTAGTTCCAAATCCAGAATCTTAAACAATTTTATTATTATTATTATTATATATATTAATTACTACTAGACTCAGCTCGTTTTTGGTTTTTCAAAATTGAACTTCTTATGTCTCGTTTGATAATCATTTTGTTTTTGGTTTTTAAAATTTAAGCTTACAACAACTAGCTTACCATGTATTTTTTCTTACTTGCATATCTACCCATCTTACCTATATTTTTAAATAACAAACCAAGGTTTGAAAAAAAAATAATAT
>JBBMEF010000002.1:7801503-7823953 GCA_037832685.1 Sicyos baderoa | reverse complement strand
TCGTAAGACGGTTTGTGTGGTGAATATGAAACTTATGTAGCCAATCATGTGTTAGGAGAAATCTATCAATGCGAGACCAGAGTAAAAATAGTAAGTGTATCATTTCACTTCTAAGTAACAACAAGAGTAAAAATCAAACATACATATCGACGTCAAATTAATTCCACACCACTTTGAATTTCAAGAAAATCAATATCTTAGAGTATGTGAAAATCCTTTCACATCTAACCAAGTCTTATATAACATTTAATATTATAAAGAGAAGTCTATTTCACATTGGCACACGTGTCAAATCTGGGTCCCACACGTTATTTCGAACGACTCCTCAAACTCCACACATCCATAACACAATTATAGAAATTGCATGATCAACAAATTATAAGAATTGAATTCTTAAAACTATAATGAAAATAATTGATTTATTTAGAAATAATTTAAATTATTGGTATTTATTTAGGTTTGTATGAATTTGAAAGCAAAACTAATACAATATAATGGGTTTGAGTAAACACTAAGAAATCTAAATGGATAATAATAATTTGTGTGGTAGAAACAATAATTTGTATTGGAACATTTATAACTTCAAAATAATTATAATCTCCTATCCCTAATTATTATTCAACTAAAAAAAATCTTAAAATCTAAATAGATTACAATAATAAAAATAATTTAAGTGTTGGAGTTTATGAGTATAAATCGGGAAGCAATTGTGTCAAGTTCTTTTATGTTTTTAGGAGTAAAAAAATGTGGTGATTTTGTTGTTTGTACTATTTTATTTTAGGTTGTGTTGGGTTTTGTTGGTGGACACCATGGTTGAATTTGTTGACAAAGGTGTTCCTAATCTGTTGTATGCTTGGTTGTTCTGGGGTTCGGATTGATCTTTTTCGAGATCGACCCGTTCCATTCTAACTTTGGTGGGATCTTGTGCCTTAATTGTTATAATGCTTCCCGGGTTATTCCCCAAAATTCTTCGAAATTCAACCAATGTGGGGTTGATGAAGTTTATTTGGCCTTCTAGGATGGGATTAACATGTTCCATATTATCTGTGGCTTTGGATCGAGCATTCTCTAAGCAGATCAAGGTGGTCTTTTGCTCAAATTTTTCTTTGTGTGGTTGGTCACCCTCTATTCTGTGGTGTGGGACCAATGAAGAATTTTCCTCGTTCGTGGTCTTTCCTCAATTTGGGATCTTGGTTGTAAGCTTGTGTTTGATTTAATGAAAGGTTCTTTATTTCAAAAAAAAAAAAAAAAAAAAAAAAATTGGGAAGCATTTTTTTTTAGGGTACCCCACTAAAGTAGGGCCCACCGCTCCCTATGCACCCCTCTCAGCTAGAGCATGTATGATAATTCAGATATAGTAAAGTAAGAATTTATATAATTGTTTTGTTGCCAATAATAATATCCCTATATACATTTGTAGGCAATACGATATGCCTTTATTATTTCATATCCCCCTATTAGTATTATATTTATTTTTATTATTATTATCAGTATTATATTTATATTTATATTTATTATTATTATTATTATTATTATTATTATTATTATTATTATTATATATAGTCAACTACATTTGAGGATGAGAGATTCAAATATTTGATTTTTTTGACATTTTTTTTATCATACACGAATGTCATTGAATTATCAATTTTCTTATTATTCTCTATCTTATTTAGTCTACCTAATTTTTAATTGTTTATCTACCTATCATTTCAAAACTAATTGATAATAAAAGAAGTAACTTATACTTTTTACAAAAATAACTAGGTATATTTGTTGTTACTTAGGGCAAAAGATTAAAAGAAGATTGTTTCACGTCAAAAAGCTGCAAGAAAGATGTGTACTTCAAATACTATAAAAAAGAGCATACGACTTTACTATAAAACAATCTAGTTAGAAACACTTTAAGTTTGATGCGTTGACTCTAGTTAATTTTATGTCGTATTCGCTTGTGAAGAGTTGAGACAAAGGGTGTAAGGAGTCCACTAACGACCGAGGAAGTTTCCATTGGCCTTTCGATGAAACTCAACAACTTCTTCTCCTTTGGTCTCATACCGTCTAAGTAACATTCTTCTTTAAGCATTTCTACTTATGAATTAATCTTCTACGAATTTTCTTGACATCCAAATATTATAGAATCAGATAATATATACCGTGACATTAGTTGAAGTGCGCAAAAACGGATTCAGAAAGTCACAAATATATAAAATTGAAAAAAAAAAAGAAACATAAAATTTGAAAACTTTCCAAAATGTTGAAAACCAACAAGGAAAAAGAAGAATGAAATTCCCCATTGTAACACAAGAAGAATAATAATGGGTCTCTTGTAGCAATCTTATCCCCTAGTAGGATGGCAAAACCGTCATTCGCCAAAGTCATGGAGAGAAGAAGAGTGTTTAATTCTAGTACTAAAGCGAGCGTTCCAAGAATTTAAAAAGAAAAAAACAAAACAAAAAAACAATAATGGTACTTTTTTGAAAACAAGAATAATAAATCCCCCTCACAAATTCAAAAATAATAAAAAAAAAAAACTTTTGTGATCATGACGACGTTGGCGTATATATTGTAATCGTATTAATTACAGACAGATATTTAAAACAAAATAAAAACAAAAAAACCCCAATTCCAATAGAAAAAAAAGAGGTCAAAGTGAAGCAGTTGAAATATATATAATATATAAATATATATATATATACACACATTTAGAAGTAATGATTTCAAAGCATCATAAAAAAAAAAAAAAAAAAAAAAAAACAACAAAAAATTCACAAAATCTCTCTCTATTTATTTAGATTTAGATTTTGGTGAAGGGTAATGATACAAGTATTTGTTGTTTGTTGAACAGTGGCAGTGCACAGCAAAAAAGCAGAATCAGAAACAAAGCAGGTTTTTTTTTTTTTTTTTTTTTTTTTTTTTTTTTTTTAATTCCAGAACTCTTTAAGGAATTTTCAGACTTTCCCTTCGTATTTTCCCTTTCTCGTGATCTTCATTTCCTTCTATAAAAACCCTTTAAATTTCACATTTTTATTATTCTCAATTTGTGTTTTTTTTTTTTTTGTGATTTCTAGAGAAAAAGAAAAAAAAAATAATGAGCAACAACAATAATAGTTGTGGTAGAAATGGAACTGTGAGACAATATGTTAGATCCAAAGTTCCTAGATTGAGATGGACTCCTGAGCTTCATCATTGTTTTGTTCTTGCAATTGAAAGACTTGGTGGTCATCAAAGTAAGTTTTCGATATCGGTTTTCGGTTTCGGTTTCGGTTTCGGTTTCGATATCGAAGGGTTTATGGATATGGATTTTGATGGGGTTTTTATTTTTTTGTGTGTGTGTTGAATTAGAAGCAACGCCTAAGCTTGTTCTTCAGCTTATGGATGTGAAAGGACTTACAATTTCACACGTAAAGAGCCATCTTCAGGTCTTCTTTTTCACATTATTCTTTTGTCTTCTTTTTCTCTTTTTCTAATTAATTTTACATTATTTTCTTCTTTTTCTCTTTTTAATTAATTTAATGCATTTCTCATTTTGATTTGGTTTTCTTATTTTTTAATGGGACAGATGTATAGAAGTATGAGGGCAGATATTGGAAGACAAGGTAAAAAACCCTACATTAATTATTATGTTTAAGCCAATAGAGATTTGGTTTTTATAATGTCATTCTTTTGTTTTTTTCCTTTTCTTTGGGTGATTAGAAAATGGGAAAATAATTAATGTTGATCAAAATAACCCTCTTCTTGAAAATTTAATTTTCCTTAATTGGATATTTACATGTCATAATCTCTAAAATCTCATCCACTTCATTTATTAAATTACCCCACTTGTATTATTATTTTTAGTTTATTCCCAATTTGATTCAAACGTCTTAAAAGCTATATGCCTCACTAATCCTAATATTAGCAATTTTCATTTAGACTCTTTTCCTAATTATTTACCTTGTTCATCTTTTCACTACTTTATCAATTTTTGTTTTGTTCATAGATCGAAATACTTCTACCTTTCGCCGAAAGCTAAGTGATTTCGAGGACGACGACGACGACGAAGACGGCGGCGGGTGTGTCGAAGAGGAAAATGTGAGGGTTTTTGGTGAAGAAGTAGTGAAGGGAGAGGGAATAATGTATAGATCAAAAACATCTCAAACCTCAGCTTCAAAAAGGTGCTCATAATACCAACAAAACAAACATTGCATTACTCATTATTAACAAAAAAAATTGAGAAAAGAGACAAACAAAATGAAATAGTAAACCAGCTTCTTTTGTCTCTACTTTTTGAGTATTTCAATTATTCTCATAAAATAAGATGTTTAACTCAACAAATTTGAATGTGAAGGTAATTTATAGTTAATTAATTTTTAAATAGGTGTTTATAGAATGAATATATAGTTTTTAGGTCTTTTTTTTGATGATTAGGTTACTTCATAATTTATTTTTGTTTATTACCAACATATTTTTTTTATATGGTACAGGGCTAAAATATTAAAGTTGGGAGAAGAAGGAATAATATGGAGGAATAATAACATAAATAATAATAATAATAATAATAAAAAAAATGGATATTATTGTTATGATTACAATGGTGGTAGAGAAGGGGATGTAGAGATAAAGATGATGGGTGATTCTGAATCAGACGGCGTTGCAGCGAAGGAATCTGCTACTGCTAATGATGCTTTCAAGGTAACAGAATTTAAATTTAAATTTAAATTTACTCTTATTATTATTATTATTATTTTTATTATTATTATTCCTTTTTTATTTCGTACGTACTAACAACAGCTTTATTAAAGACTCGTTTTAAGGGTTATGTCAATGTGAAGAATAAAGTTTCACATTGTGTTGTTTTGTCTTGTTTTTGCTGTCTTCAAATTTGGGAAAAACTAACACTTGCTTGCACATTGGTTATAAGTAAGTCAATATGAGTTCTTTTTTGTTGGTAGTTTCTTACAAATGTCTTTGTTCGAGCGAGCGTACACACTCCTCGAGATAATTGTTTAAATCTACTATGTTTCGTTAAGAAAATCGCAAGACTTAAATTTATAGATCGAAATTTGTTTTGAACAAAAGATTTGATGGTTCGGTGTTGAAGTGGAAATTATTAGGGTAATAAATATGACTAACTGTATTTAAGAATATGCAAGTTATTAAATTTTATTATGACATGGTGGAAACTTATTATAGTTAGGATGAAGGGCTAGGATTAGTAGGCTGAAATTGGTGACACAAATAATGAGGTGGGTTACTCATAAATGGTGGTCCAATTGCTCTCTTAGGTTCCTAAGACTATTTTAAGCTCTAATTAAGTTCAACCATAAAAATTGGTTTCATAGTAATGTTAATAAGGAAGATTATTTCAAAGATAATGTAGAAATGTATAGGAAATATTTAAGCAAGTACTTTGTCATTTTAAACTGGTTAAAGAAATCTCCTTGTTGATGCTTTAGTAAAATTTAGTATGATAATTTCTCTAAGTTAGGTTTATATTTTGTTGACATCTTTACCTTGTTGATTATAGAAGTTAAATAGATAAATCATTATAGGTCTAGAATCATGACTATCCTTGTTATGAATGATTTTTTTTGAAGACTTATCCACAAACCAAATACAATATTCATAGTTAAATTACATGCAATTAGTTAGGTAGACACTCATTTTTTTTTTTTAATTCTTGATTGTTTGAGTCAACTTGTACGTATTTTGACTAATATTACAGAATCTATCGTCTATCCTTATAACATTTAGATATCAAAATTTTTTGTATGAAATCAATTTTTAGATAGCTGTAACCTTCTTGACCACTAAACTAATTCGTTGTGATTAGTTTGCTCATTAATATGAAAAGAAAATAAATTATATCAATTTGAAAAAGGAGGAAAATTTATTAATATAAAAGCATATTATAATGAAATGAATCAATAACTTCTTGTTTAGGTAATACACCGTATCGTCTGTCGTTGAACAATGACCCCTTTTTTTCTATCATCTTGTCGGAAATTTGCCCTTTTTTTCGTTCTTAGAGAGAATATAATAACAAAAGAAAAAAAGGGTAGGTTTTGAAAATAAAAGTCAGCTACTTTTTATATATATATATATATATATATATTTTTTTTATTATTATTAATGCAATTCCTGGTTGCTTATTTTTTGTTTTTTTATTCCACCAATTTTGGGATGGCCACAGCGTTCACAATAATAATAATAAAAAAACATTTCTCTTGGGTCTTGTCTTAACGTAAACCCATGCATGAAAAATTGGCTGATTTCTCTTCTCTCGAGGTGAAATTGAAATAAAGGCCCATCATTTCACATCTTCAAAATACTCTAAAAAGATAAAAATAAAACCAAATTAAAATGTCTTTGAATTTGGTAAGAAAAAGTAGTGGGGTTGATTATCGATAATTATGATGATTAATTGTTTTTTTTGGGATTAGTGTTAATAGTAATGGGAATAATTAACTACTTTAGATTTTATTTAGATTTTATTTATATATATATATATATATGACTGTTTATACTAGTTTACGTACATGTTAACTAATGTCATGAGATATATTATAATACTCTTTAATATTTGAATGTTTCGTTATGTAGATCATCTTCCATTGAATTTAGCACTTCTTAATTCTCCCAAATCATTTTGAGTATTTGACTAATTAATTTTTTTGTTTGATTTTATGTTACAGGTGATGAAACAAGAGGTACATGAGAAGAAGAAAGAGAGCAAGTATTTTGAACTATCTTTGTCTCTATCTTTACCACAAAGTGAAATGAGTGAGGCAATTTCATCATCAAGTTCAAAGTTGGATATCAAAAATACTAATTATTATTATAGAGATTGTTCAAGTTGGTCTTCTGGGAGGCCACAACAGCCAATTGGTGTTAATTTAGACTTATCAATGGCCATTTGTGGTGGTCAATGAGAGTTTCTATGTAATTAAAGTTTTTAATTTCTTAGCTCTTCTCTCTCTCTATTTCAACATTTGTTTTGTTCCTTTCACTCTAACTTTGAATATAATGTTGGAAAAAAAGTATAAAAACACCATTATGGTTTAGGTTTAAGTGAAGCTGTGTTTTAATTTGTTTTTGAGGATGCTGTGTTTTTTACTTTGTTTTTTTTTTGGTGTAAGGATTGATTTTGTTCAAAGGATAGAGAACTACAAATTTTGATTTTTGATAGGATGTAAACAAGTTGGTAAATTTGAAAGAGGTTTTGTTAGTTAAAATAAAACATGATATATATTATAAAACAATTTTGGGTGTACACCTTGTTTGGATAAAGAGTTTTAGTGATGATGGATAATAATTATGAGAGGTTGTGAGTGATAATGAGAAGTTGGGGAAGGATTAAATTTTGTTTAGATGAAAGAGTATGAATGATTGTGTGAGCAAATATTGTGACACAGCACTCTCATTTGAAAGGTTTAATAAGTGATGATAGTTCAAGCCCCTACAAATTATGTATTCAAACATTCCATCTATAATGTTAGAATAATGATAAGTATTTCAACATCATAAATTATTTTTTAGAAATTTCGGCAATAGAAATATATTTTTTGTCACCATATATTGACATTTAGTATGTATGGAATTGACATAATACTGATCAATTGGCATGTTTCTTATTCCTTCCATAAGAAATTTGTGAAACATTATAAAAATAGTTTGAATAAAAAAAAAGTCACCAATTCAAATTCATTTTAATAGTTTGAATTAAAAAATGAACATAATACTTCTAATAAATATTCTAACAAATTTATTTTTTTAAATACATACAATTCAATATTTTTAATATACTATAAATCCTTTTTTTTTTTTTTTTTTTTTTTTTTTTTTTTTTAAGTAATATAACTAATGTGAATATAGTACTAGTCTTTTAACATATTTAAAAATGGTAAATGTTTATTTATTAATTCAAATATATATGATTTCTGAATTTCTATTTTGAAAATGTTGTTCTTTGAAGTATTCATCAACAACATTTCATTTATATTTTCATAAAATTGAGACTTCCTACGTAGGATTTTGTATAGGTTGGAAAGTTTCAACTTTAGAAAGCATTATTTATTTATTTATTATTATTATTATTTAGAAAAGGTGTTGACTAACATCACTAGCTACAAACAAAAATTAAACTAATTAATATAAATATGTTTTTGTTGATATTGATATTATTTATACAATTACATGGCTCAATAATTTTTTTTAAAATTAAATGATTATCTTATCACATGATAAGTTTTCTTCTTCCTTATATTCTTTGTCTAATCTTTTTTTTTCCTCACCCATCTACCTACCATGCTAACCCAAATAAATATTTTTGACAAAAATGTGTAGAGACAAAGAACTTGCCTCAGATTTTCCAATGAAGTGTAAAATTTCAACACATAACAATTTGCACAAAAGGGAAGAGGTCAATAAAAGGAGCATAGAGTTGGTTTGAAGGTTTGAAATGAGATGCCAAACACAACTATAATTCAACGATATTAATATATATATATATACAATAATTGAGAACTAAAAAAAGTTGATATGACCGAAAGGGTCCAGTAACGCAATAGTTTCATTGTTTGGTTGTAAACTAGTTCAACACCAGCATCACGAGTTCGAACCCTGAAAGGGTCGGTATTGTAATCCCCTTCCCAATTTGTATTCAAAAAAAAAAAAAAAAAGTTAATATGAGATGATATTAAATTTGTACCATCTTAAAAGAGACATATTGAATATTCTCACATATCTTGTCTATCCTACATTAAAAAGGTGAAAAGCTGTCACGATTCATTATTATTTGGTTATAAGATGAAACCCCTATATTAACTAAATAAAATGGTTACCCCATGAAAATAATTGAGATACATGTAAGTTAATTTGGACACTCATCCAAAAGTACATGTATATTAAGATTAGTGGGTATATTTTGAATCCAAGCAAAAATCGGTAAATCTAGAGAGGGATCATGTTAAGGGGGCATGTTGAATATTTTCACCTTGTTCTACATTGAGATGAGAAGTTCTCGCAACAATTTTATAAAAAAAATGTTAGTTACTCCCTTTGCTATATCATCTAGTTTTAAGATGGAATCTGTATTAATTAACTCTAGTAAGTTAATTGTCGTGTAAGAATAATCAAAATGTAGGTAAGTTGGACCGGATATTCATATGAAAGTATCCAAAGAAAGCATTGGGAAATGAAGATGGTAAGTAAAAAGAAAAATGGTAAAAGAAGAATTTTCAGAGAATAGAATGATAGTGTGGAAAGAAAAATGGTGACCTAATTCCAAACCCTCATAGTTATCATTTCACTGTTAAACACTCAAGAACTTATCTGATTTTTTATTTATTTATTTTATTTATTTATTTTTGTGTTTTTATGTGTGCAGAATTTTCATAAAATTTCTTGGTTTGCAGAGAGAAATAATAATGAGCCCACAACACTTACAAACAGATTCAATTCTTCTGTTCTTCCATCCCGTGAGACATATAATGGCAGACTAATTTCAGAAACAAAACAATATGGCATTTAAAAAAGCCTTTTGGCACAATTTTTTAATTGAGATTTTGGCGGGAATAGATCAAATTGATAAAATATTTACAATATTAGACAAATTTGAATAAATTTAGCAACCATAATCAAATATACGGTATAAAATAATACTATTTATACTGAATAATTAATACATAATACAGTATGATAAATATTATTTATATTGTATATTTCACTGTTAAATTTTTTTAAATTTGCCTAGTAATTATTTTGTAAAATTGGTACAATTTTTCTTTTTAATTTCACAAAATTGGTATAATGTTTTTATTCTATCTTTCCTCTACTATACACCCACTTTCCAACCTCATCCAGCATTAAAAAAATAAATAAAAAATTAACTACAATTTAAATTTTTTCGGCCTTGTTTGATAACAAAATTAATTAGTATTTTATTTGTTTTGAAAAAAAAAAACTCTTTTTGGTAATCTATTTTTTTAAAAAAAATTAAACGTTTTAGTATGATATTAAAAAAAAAAAAATCGTTTTCATTTTCTATTAAAAAAAGTGCTGATTAAATTTAATATGAGAAAGTTAGTGCAATTTTTAAAATTAAAAAAAATTTGATTACCTTTCTCAAAATGTAGTCTAAGTTTTTAAATTTTCTAATCGGTTTCTGAATTTTAAGAAGCTTCTAATATATAAAGTATAAATATAAAAAAATTATTGAATAAGGTATAAACTTATTCGATTCAAAAATTGCAATATGTCCTTGAAATGTCTAATAGGAACTCTAGGAGTTCCATTTAAGAATTATTTGGATTATATATATTAATTTATGTTTATTTTTTACACAATTTTTTATCATTATTTTTACCTTTATTAAAAGAACATTTGAATGCTCAGTCAAAATAAAAAATAAAATAAAAAATGATTTCAAAATTTATTTTCATTGATTGCTTTAGAAGTGTGGACAAAAAGTAGTAACGAAACAAAGAATCTTATGAATAAAAGTAGTATTTATAAGCTTATTTTTAAGAAGATTGATAGAATTTGTGCAAATTTATATGGTAGGGTGTAGAGGAGATAGAGAAAAATCCTTTGGATTGATTTGAAAAATGTTGGGCTATAGCAAAGAGAGAGAAGTGGTTTAGCTCTAAACTTAGAAAACCCTAATCTTCTTAACTAAGCATATATTTGTTTTAGGTAAGTATTTCAAGGATGTTAATAATTATAAATAATATGAAGGCTGGATAGATGCCAAATCCTTTAATAATTTAGATTATGTATTGTCATGACTTATCTTTTCATGTTCACATATGTAACTCAATTTAAGTTATATTTTATTGTTCTACGTATATGGGTTAAAGAACAACAATATGTTGCTCAATTAAGCTCGCTTCTATCCGAAAACTTTCATAACTATTTAAAATCGATAACCAACCATCATTTTTAAGATTCTTTATCCAAAGATAGTCTAAGTGTAATTTATTTTTTTCTAGAATTTCCATAGGCAGCTTTTACTCATAGAAAATTTTAACAAGACACTTTTAGTTGGTTATAAGTATTTTTTTTACTAGTCGTACAATTTTTACCCAACAACACTACCAATCACATGTGACTTTGAATACCTTTTGAGTTTATATAACTTTGAATTCTTATTCATGTAAACTAAAAAAAAATTCATTTATTAGGTGAGTAAATGAAAATTAATATAAGAATATTGAGTTACATCTTTTTGATGCAAAACTTTTACGACCAAAAAAAAAAAAAATTGTCATGAATTTATCAAAATGGAGAATGAGAAAGGAATAAATGGACTAAAAAAAGTTTTTTTTTTTTTTTTTTTTTTTTTTTTTTTTTTTTTTTTTTTTTTTTTTCCTTTGTTTTTAATTCAATATTAGAAGGTCAGAGTTGTGATCTCTCGACTTATAGGTTTACATTCATACCATTGAATTATTGTTTTTGTTGGCGAATATTTAAAACAACACTCCCAACTTAGTTTATATCCATCATTGTGTTATGTTCCCTCTCCCCATAATGGCTGCCTAGAGTGGTCAGCTTAGTTAATGTTTGGCCAATGGAATAGTTGTTGTACTATGTGCATTCATCATTGTCTTCCTCCCAACCAACAAAAATTAAAGAGCTATAAATAATTTTATAACATAGAAAATTAAAGATTACAATATCCCTCCTTCAACTTTCAACCATAGTTAAAATATAATAATAAAGATCTTTTTTGAGTTAAAATATTATTTTAGTCTATGATTATTTCATTTGATCTATAAATTTCAAATATCTAATTTTAGTTTCTCCATTTATTTTTTTGAAAATCTAAAAAATGTTTTATTGTTCATATCAAAATATATTTTTTTTTTTTTGATGAAATGGAAATAATTTTTTTTAATCTCTCGTCAATATTTCTTCTCCATTCTCATTCTTTTAAATTTTGTCTTTTATCTTCTCGTTGGTATCACAAGTTTATGATCTTTTGAATTAACTCTTTGTTGGGTTTTTTAGAAAATAATAAGGAATGGAAAAGAAAAGATAGAGGAGAGAAAACAAAAACTAAGTAAAAATATTATTTTGGTCCACGACTTTGAGTTTGTTTATTTTGAATTAATTTTTAAATGTTTAGTTTTTGTCCTTGGACTTTGTTCTTTGTCCAATTTTGATTCATCGACTTTTTAAATGTCAAAATTTAATCCCTAAACTATCGAGAAAGTTTAAAAATGGTGTCATCTAGTCAAATGATTTTTTTTTTCTTTTTTTCCCTTTCATTCTCCTTTCTTTTTCTTCATGGTTCTATATGGTAGACTATGAAATTTGAAGACAAAATTAAGTGTCAAATTAAAGTAAGAAATTGATTATTTAAGAAAATAGTCATCCACAACATGGTTTCTCAGGTTAAATAATTTGATGAGTTGAATTGAAAGAGAGAAGGAAAGAAAAAAAAAAGGAATGAAAATAGAAAAGAGAAGTAGATTGAAGAGAGATAAAACTTATAGAAAGAGAAATGATGAAAGAGAGGGAAAACAATTTTGGAGTGAAAAAATTCATTTGACTAAAAAGACCATTTTTGAACTTTTTTGACAATCTAAGGAACCAAGATATACTTTTGAAAGTCGAGGGATCAAAATTGGACAAATAACATAGTGGTCGAAACCAACTCTATTAAAGATTGAGAACAATATTTCATATATTAACTTAATTTGAATCATAAGTTATGAACTTTTATATATAAAAACATCCATTGATGTGTATGAATAAGAATAACTAGCAACACAATATACCTCGAACCAAGTGCTGAGGGGCTAGAAGTTCATGGCCTCCAAAATTTTAATTTAATACAATAACATATTATTATTTATTTCCAACACACACTTATATTTGCCAAATTGAATCTATATTAACTTATATTAATATATAAATGAGCATAGCTCGACAATATCTTATATGAAAGCTTACTCTTTTGAGTTTTCAAAATGTGAGGGAAGATAGATTACACAACATTGCAAGTTACACCCATAGAATTTATAGATTTATTTTCAAAAATAAAAAATCAAAACCCAAATAGTTATCAAACAAACCAAAAAATGAAGAAATACTATTAGATAATATAAGATTATATGTCGACAAAGAAAAAGAGTAATCCATTTTTCTTATAAAAATGGTGAGACCTGAATTTTTCTGTGTGAGAGTTCATCAATTTTAGATTAGATCATTAATGACTCAAAGCATATGAGATTCTATGACAAAACCAACTTGACAATGAGAGACATCCCATCTTTCTCATAAAGATTGTGAAACCTTCTCCCACTTTTTCAAAATGAAATCTTTAATGGTCAAAAAAATGTAGAAAACAGTCAATAGTCAACAAATGCAAAAATAAAATAAAAATAAAATATTACCAAAAGTTGGAACAAGTTGAGAAAACAACTTCTGGTTCTATATAAGTACAATCTCCAATACTTTACATGTATTATGTATAGCCTAAACTACAACTAGTTCCCATTAGTGATGTTACATCTATTTTGTATTTAGATAAACCAACAGTTTTGATACCTCTATTGGTTTGTGCACCAATGAAGCATTAATATAGTTACCATTCTAAGGAGCTGGCTGTGACAACAATGAACCTAACTAACGAACGACGAATGGCTACCGAGCATCGAGAGTAAGAGTCTAGGCTTTGGCTACAATGAAGCAAGGAAAGTCGTCAACAAAATCTCTAACCAAGAAGAATAGCTGATAATATCTCCCCCATGGTCTTCTCGGCTGACTCGCCCTCGTTATCCATCGCGATACCAGACTCTAGAACTGCAGCATCAAGAACCAACTTCCGTTTTGCTATCTCATAGATATTTTCATCCACGGTCGACTTGGTTACCAACCTGCAAGAGACTCGAGTTGATGAAGTCAAATATTCGTTCAATAGAAGGCTAGAGTTCAAATTTTGGAGCGAAAGTGGAATTCGATTGAGGGGTGAAGTAAATTGTACCTGTATATAGTGACAGGTTTGGTTTGACCAATTCGATGACAACGATCTTCGGCTTGACGATCGATCTGTGGATTGAAATCCATGTCGTGAATGACGACCGTATCAGCTCCAGTTAGGTTTAAGCCCTGCCCCCCTGCTCTAGTAGAGAGCAAGCATGCAAAAATAGAAGTGTTGTTATTGAAAGTGTCAACTATTGTCTGCCTTTCTGCTACCTGGGTGCTGTCATAAAGAAAGAATTCCAAAAATGAAAATATAAGTTCAAGGAAACCACAAAGAGAAGCCCAGTATAATTTGATTTTAGACAAATTCAACAAAAAATTCAATATTTGCAGTATCGAGCGAGTAGCGATACTTTATAACGAGTACAAACTATGTAGGTCTAAATCTTTACCCGTTTTACGTTTTTCTTCATAAGAGTAAATAATTGGTATGCTATATATAATATACAATTACAGAAACAAAACTTGAGTTGAAGTTTCACTGTCATGTTCTTATGCTAACTTTCTCCAAGAAAAATATTAATAAAAAATTGAATCTTTAAATGACCATATCACGACTGCTTGGTAAAAAAAAATGAATCTTGGAATGTAATATATAGTGTACACTTCCAGAAACAAAAAGCTTTCTTTAAGGAAAACTACATAAAAGTTTTTTTTTTTTTTTCCCCCCTTGAAGTGTAGTCTTTACTAGCATTATAAGGTTGGTCAGAAATTGAATATCTTAAGGGATTAAGGACACAGTTTTTTTTTTTGAGTATAAATTGGGAGAAGGGATTACAAATACCGATTCTCGGAATCAAACCCGTGACCGTGGAGTAGAAATGGATTAATACCAAACCAGATAACCAATCGCGCTAGCGACCTATTCGGTGATTAATGACACAGTTGGTAATACCATAATAGTGTGGGGAAAGCAAGGCAAGCAAGCACTTCAATGAAGCACATGATTCAAACACGGACGTGTCATAATATTAGCTATCCTAAGATTTATTTCTTTTTAAATGAACACATTTTATAGCGCCTTGGTATACAATAATTTCAACACTTCATCCAGTTTCCTTCGTAAGATCTCATCATCCTCCACCGTCAAAGGTTATTCAACTCCTTTCTCCCTCTCACTTGCAGTTCCTCCTAGAACCATGGATACCATCATGGAGTGGCTGAATTGGTCAAAAGAGGGCCTTGGGGTGCATAAAGTGATGAGTTCAATCCATAGTGGCCACCGACTTAGGAATTAATTTCCTACGGGTTTCCTTGACATCCAAATGTTGTAGGGTCAGGCGGTATGTCCCGTGACATTAGTCGAGGTGCGCAAAAGCTGGCCCGGACAGTCACGGATATATAAAAAAAAAAAAAGACATCTTAGACAAGTTCCAAGTTCCAGCCAAGCATCATATATCTTCTTTTTTTTTTCTTTTTGGAAATCGTGAAATCGAAACATCGCTCCACTATACCCAGGCTCCCAGCATAACCACGACCTTCCCTAGGCCAAGCACCGGGAAGCATCGAAGGAATGGAAACACGAGAAATGTCTACAAATTAATGTCACAAGTGAGTCTCAAACGTGAGAGCTTGTATATAATATAACACACCTTCAAAACTCAAGCTTTCGACCACTGCGCCACTCCTTGGGACTGGCGTCAGATATCTTTTAAAACCATAGAAACTAAATTCTAACTTTAGGGACCAAATTTAACAATTACCCTCCTTTCCCTACAACTACGAGTGGTCATGGTCAATCAAGCCATCTAAAACTAGAGTGATACCTTCCATCAAGCCGTCTATAAGTTAATCCAATCACATCCAATGTCCATTCCAGGATGTCAAGCATTGATGTCCATTGACTAAAAATAAGAACTCGATGGCCATCTTGCTTCAATGCAGGAAGCAGTTGTGCTAATTCCTGCAGTTATAGAAACATAATTTCTTTTGAAATACTTTTAGCTAGTATGAAATCTAAATCCAAATAACTCATGCATCAGAAGTGGTAAATAGATACCCGACACTTCGCTGAAAGTAGCACTTCGTTATCCGATAACACTCCCTTTCTGTCAGTAATGCCATATGAAAGTAATAACTGCAAACAGAAGATTAGAAAATAGATCACAACCAAAAATAGTTCTGTGATTGAAGGAAACTTGAACAGGAGCAAATGAATGAAAAAATAAAGAAAAAGTAGTTAGTTAATCACAGAGAATTTGGAATTTATCCAGTACCATCTCTTAGCTAAATGCTTGATAAAACTGAACTGCCAACTACCACCATATTTGCATACTAGTATAACTATAACAGGACTAAATAATGAGTTGTGGATGGGTTAGAAGATGTTGGTTGCTAACATATCTCCAGGTAATTTATAATTATTTAATTGCATCCTTTTGAGTTTTGAGTCTATGGATATTGTACTGCCCCTCGTTCACTGGGGAGATTCCCTCCTTCAACGCAATAACATGGCTGCGGTCCGTTCTAGAAGGTACACGGGTTGGACCTTTGTCTTCGAAGAACTAAGTCTCTTTTTAGTTCACCAGGTAGGGAGGATGGTTGATGAAAAAATTGAAAGTTGGAAGAAGAGAAACCAAATAATTCTTGAAGAGAAGATGACAACACAGGATTCTTTAGTTTTTAGTGTACACGATTTGGCTTCTGGTGGTTTTGTTTTCTTATCCAAAAAATTATTTGGCTTCTGATGGAGTTCAAACCACAAATATTTTATTTGTCTTTTCATGATTATCCACATCTTAGTTTCTATTAGAAACTATTATGATGAAAGGGTTGATATATGGTATGTTTTCATTATGCATTATATCTTTGTGAAAGGTCAACTGTCCCTATAGCTCAGTAGTAGAGAGTAAGTCTTGTAAACTGAAGGGTTAAAAAGTTATATCTTTGTAATAGAGGAAGAAAACAATGAAAACATACCATATCAACCCTGTCATCATAATAGTTTCCAATAGAAATAAGATGTGGATAAAGATAGTTGATAAATAAAAAGCAAACACTAAACGAAAGTAATGGTCACTAATGGAATAAGTACCCGGTGAATGGAAAAATCATTATAACTTTTAAGTTCCTCAACTACTCTTTCCATAGAACATTCGAAGCCAAATGCGCCCAACGGGTGTAACTTTTTGGCAAAACGAGTGACATCTCCATCATTGTAAATGCGCCGTACTAGTAAAGGATGATTAGCAATCTGAAACAAATAGAGAGAAAATGAAAAGCTATACAAGTATAAACGACAGTATATAATACATCAAATGAATAACGATTACCCTGGATGTACTTAAGATCACCAATTGACCTTATGGACAATATGATGTTAATTAAAAAAATCAAGATTTCATTGCTTTGCAACAACAAAATTCTTTCCTAATCGTTAAGCCCTTTCACGCTTGTTAGTTAATAAAACTCTAAATGCTAAAAAAAGTATTTACCAAGAAAAAATGAAAATCAAAGAAAAACAGGAAAATGAAATGAAGTTCAGAAAAATGCATTCTCAAGTTCCTACTGGAGACGGGAAAGAAAATAAAAAATAAAAAATAAAGTGAGCTTCCAATTGATCTTTAAAATAGAGAGAATGTTCTGCCAGCAGAATAAAGCAAATGGGCAGTAGAAAAAGGCATGTCTGAGGCCTTCACCATTTTCTTTACACAAAACACAGGTGAAGGATTATCTTTGGATTTTTCGAAGAAAATTAATCACCCAGTGATATTGGGAGGAAAACTTCTTGCCTGATGTAAACTTCGTCTTCTGAAAGATAACCTTTTGCTCAAAATGGCTATTACCTCTCTCCTCTCTCTTTCCCCCAACTCACCTAACATCATTCTGATAGCCTCAGGCCACCATGGCTCCTGCCGACTAGCAACAGTATACCATGGAACTACTCTACTCGATCAGTCATCATTAACTGAAAATCCTTTTCAATTTCTTTTGATGAATGTGTAGAGGAAGTCAAACAAGGATCACCAAACATGGAAGACACATCCCAATCTTTATCCTATCTCGGAACTCCCCTGATTGGCTACTACATTTTTCCACTCTCTGCATAGATCAACGCTCCTATAAATTTTTTTAAGAATCATTAAAGCGCCAATGACACGCTTTTGGTTAGAGAAACTAAGCAGCAAGTTTGGTTTCTATACAAAATTCACGCAGCTCGGCCATTCTGGTGTAAGGAAGAAACTTTTCATCCCATCTGAAGATAAACAAGCAAGGATGGTTCTCATTCTACTCTCTTATCTCAGAATATCCAAGTGAGGCACATAAAAAAAGTCAATAACAAACCCATCTCCCAGAAGCTATTCAAAATCCAAAGAAAACCATTTTATCAATTAGCTCATCTATTCCTAATCCTCTTGTTTCTACGGAAAAGTGGAAAGGGGTTCTGATAGTCCAGCGATACTTGCAGCAAGAAACTTGGCTAGGTAGTCAAGCCTCCATACATAAAGGTCTCTCCTTGTGGTGCGCCACCAATCATTTCCATAATAAAAGGCACTGGTTTACAACTCCCAAAGTTCTGCAAAACTTTGCAACAACTCTCTCAATTAGGATGTTACATTCTTACGCGCAATGTCTCTTGTTTAAAAATAAATTAGATTCTTACGTGCAACATCTATATCACAATAATAATCTTCATTAAAAAAGAGTCACTGTGTGTAACCAGAGATCCATATATGGATATTGTTCTGCAAAAAGAAAATTTTAAAATCAAATGATATAGTTGAGTTTAAATTAAATATTATTACATAACATGGGTTCATCTTAAGACAAATTGATAACGAGAAAAGTAGTCCGCATATCTTATAAAGGTTGTGAGGCCTCATATCACATTTTCAATGTGGAATCCTCAACAAATATGTCTAATATACCTCCCTCCATTCTTAGCAGAGGTCGTCAAATTGATAAATAAATAGTTAGTATGATGTAATTATATCACTTCATGATTCTATAAAGAACAAAAAATGTAACAGAACAATTGATGCTCCAATAGAGTCAGTCAGAACTTATGAATACAGGAAACGTAAGCAGGAAATGTCTCACCTTGCGAAACTGAACAAAATAATTAGATATCTGACGACGAGGAAGAACGCCATAGTTTTTAGCTGAATTAGCATTGGCATTTCTATCAACACGAGCACGTGAAGCATTTCGATAATCTTCAATGGCATCCTTGTAGGCATCTTCTTGTTGCTTTTCCATTTCAACATACTGAACCTGCAGTGTTTCAGTTTTAGGAAATGTAAAATGTAATACAAAAATTACAAGAATATTTAAAGTACCAACACAAACGAATTGCAGCGAAGTTAAAAGGAGACAACATTGGTGTAAAAAAAAGTTCCGGCCTACCTTCTGTATCTTTGGAACAAGTTGCTGCATAACATCAGATTTTAACCGCCTCAAAATAAATGGACCCAAAATGAATTTCATATGGTTAATCAAAGAATTATTCTCATCTGTTAATAGTTTTTTCAAGTCCACATCCTCTGTAGCAAAAAGATTAGGCATCATAAACTCCAGCAGAGACCACAGCTCCTGAACCAAAAGTATATCAGGTGAGCTATAAAATAATCACACAGATTAAGAGGTGAGTTAAAATTGCAAGCAAACCATGAGATAGTGTTGGAATTTCAACTATTAGGAAAGTTTGTGTTAATGGTAAAATATTTGGCAGTTATTATATTTATTCGTATTTCATTTCTATACTTGTAATACTTCCATCTATCTAATACATCTTTCTCCTATATAAGAAGACATATGGTGCACATATTTGATAAGCAATATACAATATTATTATCAAAATATAGATGGTACCATAGCAGAAAACCCTATATATATATATATATTTTCCAATATTGCAAATGCTATGAGCTTACCACCAGGTTTCGAAAAGAAAAGAAATCCCTTCACGGTCTTAAAGGGTTTCGGAGAGCTTGGTTTGAGCGTTTTGGAAAAGTATAATAAAATCTGAATTTTGATTGTCTATGTGGGTATCCTATTCGCTAGGGTTCAAAGTGATTTTGTAAAAGAAAAATAGAGCTATTTTATGGTTCAGAGTGGTGTTCAGAAAGAAATATTCTTTTATTGAAAACTACATTCGGATTAAAATTTTCAGAAATCATGTGGTTGTCAGAATTCGTGATTGTGCCTAGATTATATATTTGCCCTTATCTATGGTTGGTCTAACAGTTACAATGATATCTAATGAAGGTCAATCGTGTACTTCATTAATTTATGGTTCATCTAAGAAATCATTTGTTAGCTCTGATACTAGTCTATTACGTTCCCTCCCCCAACCTAAATGCACATGTCCAAGCAAAAACTTCAGACAAAAAAAGTTTAATAGTTATTAACCACTGTTCTATTGAGAGCCTTCAATAGACTGGAAATTTCTAATGGTGAGGAAAAAAAAAGTAAACAACCCAAGTTTTCCAACTTCTATCTCTCTCCAAGACACAATTCTTACCACAAAATTCAACACCCTACAAGCCTCTCTCTAAGTGTTTTAAAAGGCTTACTCAAACTCAGCACATCTTGGCTTAAGGCATAGGTCTAATGCCTTGCGCCTTGAGCGCCACAGGTATAAAGGCGCATGCCATCCTGATGTGTTACATCTAATCCTGATGCAACCTAATAAACTTTTTTTTTTTACCATTAATACGGGATGAAGCATGCCTATTAACCTAATTCTGTGTTAATTGTAAAGAAACACAACTACTAGATGGTCTATGTAAGTGCATTGATGTGTTGCATGATAAAAGTAATGGCCATGCAAATAAAAACATTGATAATGGATCGTACATGCAAATCATTTTGAAGTGGCGTCCCTGTCAACATTAACCGTTGCTTTGCATTGCATGCAAGAGACTTTAAATTTTTCCACCGATAGCTGTTTTTATCTTTCAAAGCATGGGCCTCATCCATAAGAACACAGCTCCATTGCCAGCGTTTCAGAATTTTACGATCATCTTTCTGCTGGGAACTGTAGAAAACCATTGATGAGAACTAGTACGAATCCACATCACAACAATTAACCTAAACCTGAACATTAAAGAAATAAACTGACCTGTGCCTTTCAAACAGAGAATAACAAACAAGAAGAACATTAAATGGAGGAGGCAACTTCGACTTGGCCAGAGAATTCAATTCCTTCGCGTATGCTGATCGAGCAGCCCCATGATACTGGAGTACAGAAAAGGATGGGCACCACTTCTTGAGTTCTCTTTCCCAATTCTCCAGAACAGATGCAGGGCATACAATTAGATGAGGCCCCGAATCATTGTTCAAATATTTCAACATCACAAGATATGTAATAGCCTGTTGTCAGAAAGATTGAAGATGAAGTAATGAAATCAGAATGGTAATAGCTAAAAGAAATATTCAGTACTGACCTGTATTGTCTTCCCTAGACCCATCTCATCTGCAAGTATAGCTGCAATTTGGAGAAAAATACAAAATATTAAACCAATGCATGAAAAAACAAAATCAGAATTAAAAGCAAAGCCATAGAATTAGTTATTTCCTAAACTCGTAATGACAGCATTGATGAAATTTTCAAATAACATCATGTCCAGGTTTCATGTTTCCAAGTAAGCATTTGAATAGTAATACAAAGCTTTGTTGATGAGCTCAAGGTAGCAAATGAACATTAGTTGTAAAAAGAAACTCCACCTGTATATATATATATATTTATATAAAAAAAAAAATTAAAAAAAAAAAAATCATAGATAAACAAAGGTCAAATATTTCTACTCCAATAATAAAAAATCAAGACTTCATTCCAATTTCAAACACATTACCTTTCCTTGGATAATTAATGAAAAAACACAAATCATAAAGCCACAGAATGATTGAAAATTCACACATCCAGAAAATCAACAATTTTGCAGAAGTCCTATCTTAAATAATATCCCAATACAAAATATAGAATTCAGAAACAGCCAAGGAACTATATATCAACGAATGTTAGTATGAAATATTCTACCAACCAAATAACAAAAGAACTCCAACATTGGAACTCATGAGAAACTCTTCCAAGTTCCAACTATCAGAAGCAAATACTTCTCTCAAAATATCTACATAGGAACAAACAATGGCAATCTTCCAAGTTCCAGGATCTAGATTAATATCAAAAGTAAAAGAATTACAAGATAAACCAAGATTTGATAGGTCTTTGAACCTCCTCTCTCAAGAGAATACTCTCAATGAGTCCTACACTAATTCACTCAATAATCACTCAATATTTGGATACCCAAAACACTACCCAACCTTCTCTATTTATAACAAAATCCTAACTTACTTCCTAAGTAATTGGGAACATACCCCTATACTTTTTTTTTGATAGGAAACAGAAAACTTTCATTGATGATATGAAAAGTTACATAAAGATAAACAAATAAAAACAGAAATTTTTTTAAAGATTACAAAAGGCCATGCCAATGAAAAAGAAGAGAGTTAAAACTGTAGTCTTTAAAAGGCTTAGATT
>JBBMEF010000002.1:7752118-7769975 GCA_037832685.1 Sicyos baderoa | reverse complement strand
TATTTACAATATTTTTAAAAAGTTGCTATAATTCTAATGCAGAGTAGGAAAATTGCTATACAGCGCAAATTCCCTATAATTTTTGTAATTTCAAAACTTGAATGGATTTGGAAAATATATGAAAAAAAGTAGATAACAAGTTATGGATACTCTCTCGTCTTATTCGAGATGCTTTTCTTTTGTAATTATTTTTATAGATTTTTTTTTCTTTTTCGGCCTCGACATTTTCTTGCATTCCTGCAACTTGGTCACAATACATGTTGATCCTTTAAACCCTTCTTTAAGAGTGAAGACATTCTTACTAACAACCACATATTTTTTTAAGTATTTTTAGTATGTTTTGTTCTCACTCTCATATTATCAAAGGAAAATTTTTAGGAAATTACCTTAACATAAAATTTCTCTAAGACAATCATATTTAAATTTTTATGATTGTATCACCAAAAGAAATGAGTATCTTGTTGGTGTACGTAGTAACTCGTACTTCTTTAAATTTTTTTAATCATAACTTGCACATTCTTGAAACCTCTCTCATTCAAATGTAGTCACGATACATTTAACAATACTTTAGATACACTGAACATGTAAAATGTAGTCCTACTTCATTCATAGATCTCAAGAAAGAAAATACGCATGGCTAGGTTCTTTTATCGACAAAATAACATGATCTAATCGTCGAACAACTTTTATTTATAACTAGATACGAAATCGTAGAGAGAAAAGTTAAAAACAAGCAAGTTGGGAGAAACGAAGTTTGAAAGGGAAGGGATTGTCCCAAGCATAAGTGAAGGTAATAGAAGATGAACTATTGATTCTCAAGCCATGATTGACCAAACAAATAGGGCCTTGAATTGATATGAGTGATGGCTCAATGTTCTTCAAAGTCTTGAACCCAATGCAATTCAATTTCACATTGTATTGTGCACAAGGGCAAGTGTTTGTGAGTGTAGCTTTCCATTCTGCCTTCCCTTGCACTTGATATCCACTTGGAGTTTGGTTGATTGTAATGCTACTCAATGAGCATTCACAATTTCCTACAAATATCATTTATATGTAAGATCCAAAAATAAAAGTTATAGGGATTTTTGCAGAAATAAACCAAATTGATAAAATATTTACAATGCTAGGCAAATTTGAAAAATTTAGCAATCATAGTCAAATATACGGTATAAAGTAATACTTTTTATACGGAATAACTAATACATAATACAGTATGATGAGTATTATTTATACCGTATATTTGATTATGGATGCTAAATATTTTCAAATTTGCCTAAATCTATAATTATTTTGTAAAATTGGACTATCCAGTACAATTTCCCAAAGTTATATTGAATAACATGTTAAAAGTTTGAATTTCTACCCTATCGTCATTAATTCTAGGTGGAAAAAAAATTAGTTCAATAACATTTGAGGTAGAAGGATTCGAGCCCATAATTGCATTAGTTTAATTAAACTCTTTTTGGCAATAAAAAAAAGGTTAAAACATTCTTTCAAACACACGATTAATTTTTCGCTTCTTACTATCAAGAATTGTTTTAATTAAAATTTATTGACGAATGATCATGTGATGTCTAACTATATTTTATATTTGAGTTGTAATACTATGTGTTTTAATTTGATTTGTTGAAATCGTTATCTCCATCTATAAAATTAAGAACCTATCTATTTCATACGATTTGAATTAATTCATGATTTCTAGGTTATAAATACATACACCTAAGCTAAGTTTTTTTTTTTTTCAGAGGAAACAAAGGTCAAAACATCATGCTTGTCAAATTCTTATTATCATGATAAAATTTAATTTTAATTTATTAATAGCAGGTGTCGTGATGCCTAATACGTTTGTATAATTGATCGATTGAAATATCGTGTGTTTTGATTTATTTAATTAGTCGTATCACCTTTTAAAACTAACAACCAACCCACTTTACTCTAATAACATACACTACCTAAAATTGATTTAACAATATATATTATTGAACTATACAACATTATATTGTTGTACTAACAAAGGAGGCTAAACTACTTTTTACATGCATCATTAATTATGGTCTTCATATATATATAGGAATTTTGAAACAAAATCCAAAACATATGAAATCAAAATAATTAAATGATTGGGGATTAAAAGAGAGAACACAAACATTATGGAGAAAAGTTTTCTAAAAAAAACATCAAGGAGAAATTACATGTTTAACCTTCTTTGGAAAGGAGACAAAAGAAGAGTAGACAAAAAAGCTTGATGGTGGCTCCCATTATTTTACTTTCTTTGTCAATTTAGAAAGATATATTTTTCTTTGTGAGAAATATGTTTAGGCAATTTAGTCTTCTTATATTAACTCATGATGACCCTTATAAAATTATATTTAAAGACCGAATACTTTTAAAATCAAATTATAAATTTATAATCAACCTAATCTTTATATTTAACTTGAGTAGTCCGGGTTTTTAATTTTTTTTGTACACCCATAGGCTGCTCTATCCAGAAGCCCAACTCACTCGGTTGGGGTAGCCTAAGTTTTTAGGAGTGACTCTTGGACATAAACGTTTCTATTTCTTCAACATACCTTTTGACTTTGCGTCGTTGGCATCAACGTTGAATTTCTCTCGCAATAATATCAAAAAATTGACAACTCAGACAAATTTTTCAAAAACCGTTAAATCATGAAGAGAGCAAAAAAATTAAATAAAATAGATTAAATTTTAAGAAAAAGAAGAATTATAACATCCTATGGAATGGATTAAAAATATCCAATCGACAAACAATATGTAAGTCATATGGTTTACATCAACATTAATAATATATTTGATATATTTTTTTATATCTCAAACTGTTACGTATAAAAATGATAAATTATTAAAGTACTATTTTGATTTTTTTTTTATTATTTTTTGATTTTTTTTATTTTTTTTTCATTCGCCTAATTTCAAATGTTTACTTTCAGATTTTTCACTTTCCATAAATGCTTAATATTATTGCCTACGATAGATTTTTTGTAAAAAAAGGAAAAAAAAGGGAAAAAAAAAAGCATTGAATCATTAAATTAAATTTGGTGCGGCTACGAAATTGAATGCAGCAGCTGGTAGTTAAGCTTCATTCAATAATTCTATTTACTTTAATGGTAAAATAAAAATAAAAATAACTTTATTTTCTTTAGGCAGTGTTCTTGTTCAACATTATAAAATAATGATAATAAATAATAAATAAATTGTTTTTTGGATAGAATTATGCAAAATAAAATTAATTTTTTTTTTAAAAATAATCTCGACTACCTAATCCGCTAAATTGAGCTATTATTATTATTTTTTGAAATGATTCTCAAGTTCACCGATTTTTTTCTTTAGATAAATTTTTAAATTGGAAAATTAAATTATAAATAATAGCTTTTTTTTTTTTTTCCTTTTTATTACACAAAAGTAACCATGAAAAAGATTGAACATTAAATAAAAAAGTAATTTTAAGTTGGAATTAATGAAATATGAAACCGTTCATATGGGAGCCAGTAAAGAAGGAATTTAGTGGAGGACAATTTAGGATTTAATTTAATTTATTTTTTATGAATTTTAAAAGGGGTTTCTTCAGGAATAAATTAAATTGATAAAATTTTAGTAAGCATGGTTAAATATACGATACAAAATAATACTTTATATACTGAATAATTAATATATAATACAGTATGATGAGTATTATTTATATCTATTTGACTATAAATGCTAAATATTTTCAAATTTATTTAGATTTGTAATTATTTTGTAAAATTAGACTATAGGGTACAATTTTCCATCTAAAAATAGAACAATATCATTGTAAATGTTTTAAAATTTAAATAGTTTTGTAAATATGTTTGAAGAATGAAATATGTACCACAAATACTCGATAAACAATCCTAAATTAAAATAAATGAGTGAGTATTAAACCAAGTATTATTTTTTGTTTCTCAAAATTAAACGATATCTTATTTAATTTCTTAAGATAATAATTAGTACTTTATTACCCAAATTAGGCTAAAAAAAATATCTTTTTTGTGCCTTATATAATCTTTTTACCAAATGACATAAATGGTCTTCCCTACATTTATAGGTTTATAATTTATAATAAAAATAGAGTCCAAGTACAGTTTTTTTTTTTTTTTTTTTTTTTTTTTTTTTTTTTTTAAATTTTATAAAAAGGAGTCCAAGTACAGTTGACTTTAACCCTACTCATTATTTTGTGGCTTTGTATTAATGTCTTCTTAATGAGGTATTTATTTTTATTATTTTTTTTAGTACATATTATATTATTAGGGAAATCACATATTTTAAAAATTCACTTTGCAAATCATTTTAATATTTAATGCTATAATAAAATAACAACAATAAAACTGTCACTTCGTCCTTATATATCAAGGTATTGAATAAATATTATGGTTGTAACCATAATTTATTGTGCATTTTTACCAAACCATGCTTCTGCTTTTTAATTCATTTATTTCAAATTTGGACTTCTCTGATATTCTTAGTCCAACTTGAGAGGAGGTTATTGAGTACTCACTTATTATAAATAGTTTTATTGTTAACGTAATCGGAAGGATTGGTGACAAATGATTTTATTGTCTGGTTGTAAATTTAACAGAGTCACACGTTCGATTATGATGATCGATATTTGACTCTCATTTAGTTGAGAGTAGTGATATCTCTATGTAGAGTTTGTTGTTTCTTTCTCTTCCAATTTGTACTAAAAAAATAAATTGTCAAACATAAACATAATTAGAGTGATTAGACATTATCATTTTCTAACTACATATTAAATATTAATTTCTAATTACTTATTTAAGGCATAATTTTTTTTTTTTTTGAAAATTAGTAAATTGAAATTTTGCTCTCTTCTATCCACTAATATAAATATATGTTCATAATTAAAAGATTATAAGTACAATTTATAATTTTTATTTTGTTTTTTTAAACTTTGTTAATTTGTAATTATTAATTTTACACCTTATGCCGAAAAGTGTTATAAGTAACGAAGAGATGATGGATTTAATTTAAAGTCTTCAATTACTTAATAAATAATTATATTGTTGATTCTATCTTTTTGGTTGTATTATTTTTAAATATAAGTATATTTAAAAAAATCGAAATTCAAATGATATTCTTTATAATTTAGCTTGAATTTTATATGTATTTTTAATATATGTTTCTACTTTTATTAATATAACATATATTTTGACTTTTTCTCATGATATTTTATATCAAAATTTGAATTTGAATTCGAATTCGAGTTTGATGAATATAATATCTAAATTTTCTTATGATAAAAAATAACAACAATTAAAACTGTGTACTAAAAAAAATTGAAATATGGAAAGATATATAATTTTAAAGGGTATAATATCATTTTTTGTCACTGAACATTAAATTTATTTTATTTTGGTTCATATACTTTCAAAAGTTCAATTTTATTCTCTGAATTTTAAAATTTATTTAATTTTAGTCCCTAAAATTTGAGCTTTTTTTCATTTCAATTACTGAACAAAAGAAACTTAAAATTAATCCTTAAAAAAATAAATTATTTATTTTTCTTTAAAAAAATTATCATCTTTCTCTATAAATTTTAAAAATATGTTTGTATTTTGTCTTTGATTGTACTACAATTATTAACATTATTTAATCAATTTTGATTAATATTAACTTTAAATTTATTATAAGGATCAATTTGATTTTTTTTTTTTTTCGGTACAAAAACGAAAATTGGACTTCTCAAAATCTAGGGACTAAAACAAAATAAATCTCAATATTCAAATATTAAAATTGAACTTTTGAAAGTTCATCCACTAAAATGGAACAAAGTTTAAAGGTGAAGAACCAATAATATTTTATCTAATTTTAAATGAGCTGGCTTTTATTTTAAATATTAAACATTTCCATCCTTATTCAATTATAAGCTCAACCAACTTCACCTAAATTCAGTTTAAAAAAACAAAAAAAAACTTTATTTAAATTTAATGCACACAACAAGACATTATTATCAAGCACTTAATGTAATAGTCCTCTCCCAATAAGGTATTATCATGCTTATAAAATAACACTAAAAGTATTTGGCTAAATTATATAGCAGTAATTCTAAAAAGTAGTATGTGTACCGAATAAGTCACTGATAAAGTAGTTTCATTGTTTGGTTGTGTACCGAGTAATCTCTTTTTAAATAATTGAACTATTTTATGATGGTTTTTTTTTTTTGTTTTATTATAAAGTACCTCTAATACTACTCATTAAGTAATTCGAGTAATTTCTCCAATATTTTCTCGATCATCCACATTCATTATTAAAAAAACAAAAACATCATCAAATTGGTCTCGATAACATGTGTCGAAATGCGATTGGTGGAGGGTTTATATCTATTGTCAAAAGAGTTCATAACATCCCAAAATTGCAACAAATTTAAGACTCTCAACCACCCTTCCCCCACTCTACTTGCATAAATATGGCTCATTTCTTCCAACTCTCTCCACCACCAAAAAAAAAAAAAATCTCTCCCAATTTCTCTTTGTCACCAATGTCGCAACTCCGAAGCCGCGTTGCGCCGATCACGAAGCTCACCGCGGTGTCGAGCAACCCGACCGCCTCGAGTCATGTCTACCCGCTGTCGGCAGCGGACCACGCCATGGCCCGACACACCGCGACCGTGGTCATGTACTACGACGAGAATCCAGTGGGGTCGTTTATTGTCGACCCGATGAGGGAGTCTTTGGCTCGGGTTCTAACGTTGTACCCGACGGTTACGGGTCGGTTGACCCGAACGAATAACGGTAATTGGGGCGTGAAGGGGAATGACGCTGGCATTAGGGTTATGATGACGAAAGTGGGGACCACGCTGGATGAATGGCTGAGATCTGCCGATTCGGTTGAGGAAAAAGATCTAGCGGCTCTCGATGATATGCCGGAGGATCCTTATATCTGGTCACAATTTCTTATACAGGTAAACAAAAGAGGAAAAGAAAAAACATTTATTCTTTCTTATTTATTTTTATTGTACTTAATTTTTATTATCTATTTTTTTTCATCTTTTTTCTATTTGACTTTTTTAATTTAACTTTTATAGATTTTTCTTTTAGATATCAAATGTGGATTTCGAAAAATAAAAATTAAATAACAAATTTTAACTTTTAACTTTAAAGGGCCCACTCAAATATTTGACCTTTTCATCTAAATCTCTTTAAAAAAAAATTTATAGCTTGATGACTGTTATCATAAGATTGAGTAAATTTATCATAATTTTAACATTTTTTACTAACTATTAGGCATTCAAAATATGGACAATGATCATTTATGTAACAATTACCTATATTTAAAGTATAAATAATTATAATTTATGTAATAATGATCTCCATTCAAAACACATACACTGATATCGAGATTTAATAACGCAATTAATTACGAGGTAGTTGTGCTCTAGATAAAGTTTAGAAAAAAAAATAACAATTCATCACCTCAAATGACTTATTAGAGAAAAATAAATATCTTTGTTTTTATTTTATAATCATTTGATTTTTAAAAATTAGTCTATAAACATATAACTCTAACATTTAATCCATTTTTTTAACTCATTAAAAAGAAAATTGCTAAGAATTCAAAGGCTGTTTACTTTTTTTTCTATTTCTTTACATCTCTTAACAAATTATTTGAATCTTAGTCAAAAGTTTTAAAGCAAACAAACTTTTGAAAATTAATTTTTTTTTTAAGTTTTCAAAACTTGAATGTTACATTAATTAATTTTCAAACCTATCATAAAACAAAATCAAATGGTTTTGAGGAAGAAATTAAATAGTTATCAAATAGACTTATTTATTTATTTATTTTTGTTACTATTTCCTTAAATCTTTTTACCAAAATGATATTTATAAATAGAGGTCACTCCTTTTCATAGGTTCTTACATTTTTATAATAGGCATAGTCCAAGTACAGTTTGACTTTAGCCTTACGCGTTATTCTGTCCATTGTATTAAATGTCTTCTAAATGAGCTTTTTATTCCATCATTTTTTTTTTTAATATTAGTGACTCAATTACTATGATATTGGTTCGGTTCTCTTTGATTTTAGGTCAAACCGATAATCGAATCGATCAAATCAATTTAATAAAAAGAGGAATCGAACCAACGTCCAACAAAAGACAAAATCATTAATTCAATTTTTCTTGATTTTTAGGTCAAACCGATAACCAATCTGATCCAATTGATTTGTTAAAAAGAGGAACCGAACCAATGTCTGATAAATTATAAAATCATTGGTTCGATTTTCTTCGATTCGGTTCCCTACGGTTTAATTGTTTTTTACTATTTTACTTCATCTTCATATTGTAATGTTGTTTTTCTAAAAAAATATCAAATTTATAATTAAATTAAACAAAAATAATTAATCATCGATAAATAAAAAAATTTAATTAACATATAAAAAGAAAAATGAAAGATAAGTAAATCAATATTGTCCGGTTCGATTTTTATTGGTTTTTACAAATAGAAACCGATCTGATCCAATAACTTTCGATTTTTTCTAAATAAAAACTAATATGTCCAATATTATGTGAAAAATCTGAATCGGTCCAATAAATCAATTCGGTTTTGTCAGTTTTTTATTTTCATTATCACCCCTATTTATTATCCTATGATATTTAGATGTCAAGAAAAATCGTAAAAAATAATTTTTTTTTTTTTTTTGTTTTCTATGAATTAAACTCATCATTTTAATCATTATAATGTCCTCTTTCACTATCTGAATTACTTTATAATGATTTTTATTCAACCATATTTTAGAAAGTCACGTTCCTCATATTTTAATATTTAATGCTACAATATGATATAAACAGTAAAATTACCATTTAGTCCTTGATCAAGATTTTGTCAACCTAAACATAATTGGAGTGGTTAGACTTTGTCGATTCGAACCACTTATTTACGATGCAAAGACATAAATATGTTGAGGTTTAAATTTTTCCACTTTCAATTTTAAATTAAAAAAAAACATTACAATTTTTATTTTGAATTTTTAAGTTTTGTATAGTTGGTAATATTTGACCTCATTCAGTCTCACAAAAGTTTTATTTCGACAATATTAAAATAATAATAATTATTGTGATATTAAATGATGCCACATATTTAGAAGAGGATTTGCCTCCTTATTTATAAGAAGGTAAGTGTTACTCTTACTGTTTTAACTATGTGCTTAAAAATATCATATTTTTAGTGGTCTAGTGATAAAAGATCATAAATAATTAAGAAGGTTTGATTTATGGTGATTACTTAAAAAAATAATTTTTTACGAATTTTCTTTACATTCAAATTTTATAAAGGTTAAAACTCTCACATGAGATAGTCAAGGTACGTGTAAGTTAGTGTAAGTTAGCCAAAGAAGACTTGGAGATTTAAAATAATAATAATAATTTTCTTTTAAATAGTACCCATGGTCTAAAGAATATTATTTTTTTATTTTGATTTTCAAAATTTCATGTTTAAAACTAATTTTTGGATGATGTAAGTTTAGGCTAAATTATTAAGTTGTTGAATTTAAGGTTTGTTATGTTATTATCATTGTCTTGAAAGGTTTAAATTGGGTTTACAAGAATGATGTTTCATAACTTTCCACTCAACATTTTGGTAGTTTAAAATGTTTATGAAAAGTTAAGAATAATATTAAAACTTTTTTTTTAAAAAATAAGTAAAAATCAAAAGTTGGAAGGATATTCTTTATAATTTAGCTAGAATAATGTTATATATATTTTAAAATCTGTCATATGTTTTTTTTTTAAAAAAAACAAAATCTGTCATATGTTTCTCCTTTTGTAAATATAACATATATTTTGATGTTTTTTTTTTGTTTTTTTTTGAATACATATATTTTGACTTGCCTCATTATATTTTATATCCAAATTTGAATTCCCCTTTGATGAATATAATATATGAATTTCCTTATGATAAAAAATACTAACCAGTTGGCTTTTCTTTTCCATATTATATATTCATCCCATACCTATTCAATTTAATAACTCAACCAACTTCACCCAAATTAAATCCACACAGCAATACATTATTATCAAGCACTTATTACATTGTCCTCTCCCAATAAAGTATTATCATGCTTATAAAAAATAATAAAAAGTATATATTATTGTTAGGATCTCACAAAAGTCTTACATTGGAAGCTGGGTAAGTCGAACATCAATATAGAAGAGATATGCGTTACTCCCCTCATTCTCAATTGATTTTGAGGTGAAACTCCATATTCTCTTATAATTATCATAATCGTTGGCTAGCAAAATAAAATTACAAATTTGATGTTTATGGTTGGAAGAAAATTAGAAATCAATTTATCTTGTTAATTTCTATCCAACCATAATGACTAAATTAAAAAATGTAATTTCTTTTAATCTAACTAATTTCACCAATTCATAAAGAAAATTAGCAATTTAATTAAAATTTTCCAAAATATTTTAGAACTTAAAAAATAAATAAAAAATAAAAAATAAAAAAAGAAGAGCAAAATAGCTGATAGATAATATAATTAGCGGGTCAATCTATGGTGGTCACCTATCTAAAAATAATTGAGGTGCACGCAAGCCCAAACCCTCACAAATTGCACCTTTCCTATGCGAAGTATGGAAAAACAATTGGGACTAAAAATTTTAATGACTCTACAGATCAATGAGTTTGAAGGAGGGGGTGTAGCCATTGGAGTGAGCTTCACTCACATGGCTGCGGATCTAACCGCTGCAACGTTCCTTTTGAAAGCATGGGCCGATGCTCACCGTGGAGAGCTCGTTACACCGCCACTTGTCACCCGCCCGTTCGTCGAATACCACGAAAAAATCTCGAACAGAGCCACAAAATCAACATGTTACTATGCCAACAAGTCCAAAGCTACTCATTGTCCTACCAAAATGGCCTCAATTACCTTCAAATTCTCCAACTCAACAATGAACCAATGCCTATTGGAAATAGAAGAGGACTGTCCAAATGCTACCCCATTTGATTTGCTTGCTGCCCTTTTTTGGATGAGAGTCCTACACATCAAGGGACTGAAAAAAGAGCAAAACTATTCACTGTCAATATGCACTGATCATAGAAAGTCACTCGAATCCTCACATCCTCACACGTTCTACTTCGGAAACGCTCTACACTTCTCACAACTTACCGTAGCCTCAAAAGAAATGGACCAATACGAGTTGCGACACGTTACTGGCTTACTACACCGCCATGTCCAAAGGCTCGTTGACGGGGAGGAAGAGGAAGGGATCACATCTGTCATGGAATGGCTCGAGTCGCAAAAGGATAGTGGTGGGAAATACGCACCGCCTTTCCCGATGTACGGTCCGGAGTTAACTTGCATGAACATGGAACACATGGTGAACGGGAACGACTCGTTGGCATATGCAACGACGTTCGTGAGGGATTCGAAACCGGTTCATGTGTCGTATAGTGTCGGGAATGTTGACGGGGAAGGATTGATAGTTGTGATGCCTTCAAATGAAGGAGGGCTGGCAAGGAATGTGATGGTGATGCTACCAGAGAGGGAAGTGGCTGAGCTTTGTGAGGATCAAGCCATTTTGAGCTTAGAGCCAACAATGATCCTTGGTGGAAAGCAATCTTAACAAATCTTAGTTTAATTAGTTGCTTTTGATGTCCTTTATTTATGAATAAAGTGGATTAATGTCATAGTATTATTTATTATCATTGTCTTAAGTTTTTATGTATTTACATAAGCTCCTAAAACAATTCATTTTTAGTGCATATATATTGAAAATGCTGAAATGTTTACTATTATTTACATACAATTAAATTCAGAACATACAGAGCCTTTGCAAGTGGCCTTTGCATACATCACGAAACGACCTCGATTGAATCGAATTGTTACAATGTATTTAATAAAATATAAAACGTCATTATGGATTGAATTTATTCTCTTAATTTCTCAAGATGGTAGCATATAAAACATGTTCATAAAATTGTTAATAATAGTTAAGATTCAACACTACTAAGTTGGTTTGTCTCAAAAAAAAAAAAAAACACTACTAAGTTGGTAACAAGAAATATTATTGATAAATATATTATCAAACACATTGAAAACATGAAAAGACAACTACATTTTTCATTATATCCCTTGTCTTTAAAAAAGCTACATTGGCTTCATATTGTAATAAACTAAACCACACCATTTATAGAACTCTTCATACATTTATTGAAAATTATGGCATAACAAGTTGGACTTCTATTATGTAATAACATTAAATGACTTAGGTTTAGATGTCATTCACTTTTGGAGGTGTGTTAGCATATTTCCATGTAGAATGAATCATGCTTTCATAAGTTCTATTACCAGCTACCTCGCTTTCGGGTACGGTCTCGGAAATTTCGTTCAGGTCGTCTTTGTTCAGCTTCACTGTCAAGGAACCAATGTTCTGCTCCAAATTCTTTATCTTGGTTGTGCCTAGTGACAAAAATGAAAAAGAAATAAGTCATGAAAAAGAAATATTTGTATATGTATGATGTTTTCAGGATCTTAGGAGTTTGCTAATGTGACTGGTAGAACATAAGTAAAAAGTAACAAGTTTATGAAAGGAAAAAAAAAAAAAAATCTTTGTTCTTTGATGATTTATGCCAACTACTAAGAAATTAAATTTCTACCGACCAGTTAATTTATTCCATGAAAATAAATAAGGTGGACATAATATTATCAAGACATTCGCGAATATAAAAAAAAAAAAAGATGACTTATCCATTTAGTTCTTCGACTACACCTTGAATCGAGAACGGTTACCATAGTTAACTATGTCTTTATTGAAGAAATAGTTGATTTGACATGACACATTTTAAGTAGGTAACTAAGGCCCCGTTTGATAATCATTTGGTTTTTGAAATTAAAGTATTCTCACTCAAATTTCCTACAATGTGTTTTACTCTTCCTACAATATATCTATCTTTTCTTAAGAAAGTAGGTGAATACTAACTAATTTTTAAAAATAAAAACAAATTTTTGAAGCTACTTTTTTTGTTTTCAATTTTTGGTTTGGTTTCTACAAATATAGGTGAGGGGTAGGTAGTATTCAAGTAAAATAAAACATATGATGAGATAGAAGTTATAGGCTTAAATTTCAAAAATCAAAAACTAAAAACCAAATGGTTATCAAACGGGGCTAACTCTGTATTAAGCGCAACCTTTGTATTGATTGTTCCCCTATGTTTTGACATTCTTTTAACTTCAACTCCCTTCAACCATCACCCCATCTAATCAAATCAGCTAACATTTGTTAATAGACATGTCACATCGACATTGAGTCGTTAACGACACAGAGGAGACTAGGTTAGCCACAGGGTTAACGGTTAAACGATTACCTGGAATTGGGACAACATCTTCTCCTTGCTTGAGAACCCATGCAAGAGAAAGTTGAGCCGGAGAGCATTGGTGCTTTTCCGCCAGCCTCTCTAGTCGCGTGTAAAAACACTTGTTCTTCTCCAGATTTTCTTCGACGAATCGAGGATGTGTGGTCTAAGAAAAGAAGCGATTAGTAACGAGTTTTGCGACAATTAGCATGAAGCTAACACATGTCTAACACCAAAGTTGAGCTGTTTTCTTGAAAAACCAAACAAGAATTCAAATGGACAAATACAACTTTATCAAGCAGGGCATGCTTAAGTTTATTCCTATGAAGACAAGCAAAGAAAAGATGTGATATTAATTAAACTAGTGGATGGAGGTTTCTGTTCTTGAGAGTTGAGAATTTAAGTCATTTTTTCCATTCCTTTAGAGAAACCTTTTAGCAATCAAAACATATTAACTTAGAGAGGAGATAGAAGTGGTGCAAAGTAGATACCAAAAAGCTATCAGCAGGCAAGTTTTCCACAACTGCTTTACCGGCGAATAAGCCTCGACCGAGAGGGCTGTAAGGGACGATACCTATGCCTAGCTCTCTGCAAAAAAATCACATGGCAATGTTCTCTTATTAGCAAAGGAAAAATATGACAGCTAAATAAGAGATCCGGTTGCCAATGTATGACAACTATCAATGATCAAGATGCAAATACAAAGCATCTCAAACATTTTTTTTAGTCCAACCCAATATTTGGGGGCAAGGTATTCGAACTTGCGACCTCTTTGTCAATGATATATGTCATTATGAGCTAAGCTCACTTTGACCAAACCACTTTAAACATAATAACATAGAATTTAAGGGGTGTATGGGGGAAAAAGAATCAAAATGGTTATGGGGAGGATGATTCTCTAACGCACGTTTGGGAATCAAGAATCATTCTCTCCACAATCTCATTTCCCTGTATCCACTTTTATTCTCCACATAACTTCTTTTCGTTCTCTCTATAACCACTTTTCATTCTTCACAAACACTACTTTATTTTCTCCACAATTGTTTTCTTCACCTCAAACACAAGTAGCAGTTATTCTCATAATCATTCTCTTTATTCCAAGCACAAATAATTATTCTCCTTGATGATCATTCTACCCCATATTCTCCCTCTAATTTCCATCCTACCCATAATCATTTTTATTCTCCTTTCCCCCACACACCTCTAAAGGTTGTTGATAAAAGTGCACAAATAACATGAAATCTGTGAGGAACTTGATTTTTTATTTCAACCAAGGTGTCTAGAGTCTCACTTCTTACATTATGTTCTGACCGCCCTAAGGCGAACTCCAACAAAGGGTTAAAGTTATTAAGTTCTGAACATGGGAGCTTGAACTCAAGACCTTGAAATGTACCTCCTTCCTAATGTAAACATCGAGAGTAATTAAATTTATCTAGGCCATCAACTTAAGCTTTTTGGTTGATTGGTGGTTTAATATGATTCAATAATATCAAAGCAAAAAGACCTGAGATTTAATCCTTACCAGTTACCCTAACCCATCAGCTTAATTTTTTTAGTTATCGATGATTTAATATGATTCAAACCATTAGCATGGACACACACCCCATAGGATGTAGGTTTAGAGTCTATGGTTTAACTGTGGTCGCTAGCTTTAAACTCAGTAAATCCTAGTTGTTGGGAGAATCCATGTTCATACCTGCAGAGAGGGACGATCTCGTCCTCGATGTCACGTGTCCAGAGGGACCACTCCATCTGCAAAGCTGTAATAGGATGAACTGCATGTGCTCTCCTTATCGTGTCTGGACTGGCTTCGGATAAACCTATATATTTGATCTTTCCCTCTTGCACCAGTTTTTTCAGTTCACTCATCTACAAATCAAGTACATGTATCTCAAAACTAGTACTTGTTAGTATTATAATGACAACAAAGTAGATAAATGAGTAGGGGTTTGTACAGTATCTTCTATAGGTATAGATGTATCTATACGATGTTGATAAAAGAGGTCGATGTAGTCTACGTCGAGACGTTTCAAGCTAGCCTCGCAACACGACCGCACATACTCCGGGGTTCCCTGCACTGTCATAGAATTTCCTGTCCATGTAATTCCAAACTTTGAAGCAATCTGAACTTTGTCTCTTGGTAATTGCTTCAAGGCCTGGAAGGGGAAAATAGTTAAAAGTGAAAAGACAAGTTGATTGCAAATATTTACAGAGAGGCACTTTACTATAAGAGGATTCTCAACTATGCAAATAAGCAGTTATTAAGAAATCTATTAATTGAGTTCTTTTTCTTCTAGCAGCACAGTCTTGGGATTTTTTTCTTGCAACATTAGGTTGGCTCGCAACGAGAAGGAAGGACATGGGTTCAATCTCAATGGTGACCACATGCCTAGGATTAATTTCCTACACGTTTCTTGTAGGGTTAGGCGGTTTTTCCCATGAGAATAGCCAAGGTCATCATAAGCTAGCCTAGACACTGGTGAATATAAAATAGATAATGGTGGTGGTTGGAGAGAAACAACCGTATCTTCAACGACACCAAGCACACCGTTGATTTGTTATATATATATATATATATATATGAGTATACAGACCAGTTTACGTTCGCCTCACATACCACATGACCCTACAACATTTAAATGTCAAAGAAATTCGTAAAAATTATTTCAGAGGTAGGAAGCACGACCTTCTTTGACCACTAGGCCAACGACACTCAACACACCATTGATTACCTTATCGAACCTACTATTTACATTGTTTTATATTGAAGCCAAAGTCTCCCCTTTTCGTAACTATAATCTCTCCGCTTCGATTTCTCAATGTCAAAAGTTGTTAGTAACTAGTTTCGATAGGACTTTTGTTTTTTTGTTTTTTTATTTTTTGAGATTTCCTACAGGTTTCTTGTAGGGTCAGGCGGCTTGTCCCATGAGAATAGCCAAGGTCATCATAAGCTAGCCTAGACACTCGTGAATATAAAATAGATGATGGTGGTGGTTGGAGAGAAACAACCGTATCTTCAACGACACTGAGCACACCATTGATTTGTTTATATATATATGTATGAGTATGCGGACCCCTACAACATTTGAATGACAAAGAAACTCGTAAAAATTATTTTAGAGGTAGGAAGCATGACCTTCTTTGACCACTAGGCCAACGATACTCAACACACTATTGATTACCATATCGAACGAACCTACTATTTACATTGTTTTATATTGAAGCCACGGTCTCTCCTTTTCGTAACTATAATCTCTCCACTTTGATTTCTCAATGTCAAAAGTTTTCAGTAACTAGTTTCGATAGGACTTTTGTACTTTTTCATATATCAACGAAAAGTTTACATTTCCAATCCAAAACAAAAGATATGGATACCTTTCCAACCAGAATTTCATTAGAATGAGGTCCATATATGTCGGCCGTGTCGAAAAAAGTGATTCCCCTATTGAAAGCTTCCTTGAGCACTGAGATTCCATCTTCATCAGATAGAGGAGAATTATAGACTCCAGTCAAGCCCATACATCCAAATCCCAATTTTGAGACCTAGGGTTTATACAAACACAACATTTGTAACTAATTTGATAGTGAAAGGAAAAATGCAACAAAAATAAACAAGGATTCATAGCTCTTTGCCAGTTGCCAAAACCTAACTTTAACAAAATTTAGGTATCTTCATTTAATCAAAACATGATGTTTAAAAGTTCAATTAGATTGGTGTTTTTCAAAATCCAAAAGTTTTTTTGTTTTTTTTTTGCAACTTGAGAATCAAATCTAGTTTGAATAGGGGGGAAAAAGTGGGATCTACAAAGGGTATATGAAATTGACCTCAAGTCCCTGTCTTCCAAGTTGAACCCTAGGGATTTGAAATCTTTGCTCTACTGCCATTGTTTTTTTTTTCTTCTAAACCTTGTGAGCAGAAAGTTAATTAGTGGATCTTTTAAGTTTTAATTAGTCTGTTAAACCAGTCCTAATATATATTTATATGAAGAAGATAAGTAGGTAGGGACTAGGGAATGAACCAAAAGACAATTCATCATTGCTTAGATCATAGTCTTGCCCTACAACTTTAAAAAAAAAAAAAAAAAAATCAAATATATTCAATTGTGGGGTTGTACTAAAAAAAAAAAAAAGAAAAATCAAATATATTCAATTGTGGGGTTGTACTAAAAAAAAAAAAAAAAGAAAAATCAAATATATTCAATTGTGGGGGTGTACTAAAAAAAGAAAAATCAAATATATTCAATTGTGGGGTTGTACTAAAAAAAAGAAAAATCAAATATATTCAATTGTGGGGTTGTACTAAAAAAAGAAAAATCAAATAAATTCAATTGTGGGGTTGTACTAAAAAAAAGAAAAACCAAATATATTCAATTGTGGGGTTGTACTAAAAAAAAGAAAAAACAAATATATTCAATTGTGGGGTTGTACAAAAAAAAAAGAAAAATCAAATAAATTCAATTGTGGGGTTGTACTAAAAAAAAGAAAAACCAAATATATTCAATTGTGGG
>JBBMEF010000002.1:7722149-7742055 GCA_037832685.1 Sicyos baderoa | reverse complement strand
AATTTCTTTACTTTAACAATTTTAAAATATAGTTTAGCTAGTTTATATATATATATATATATATATATATATATATATATATATAGTTATTTACTCAGAAAATAGAAGTTCAATATATTGATAATTGTTTTTTGAGTAATTTGTTGTTTTTTTTTCTTGAGAAATGAGGACTTAATGTCAATGATGAAGTATATAAGATTATTCTAATTATAAGTAGAAAACATGTGTTTGAAGATGTTTGCAAATATGCTTATCAATTAAAGTAATCAACCATTTTGCTTTAATGAAGAAGTAATCAACCATTTCTATTTGTTTTTTTAACATTCAAGCATTTCTAGCTTACAAATTTAAATATATGGATTATAATGAATTCAATTTTATGACTTTATCAAAGTTCAATTATATAATTTTGTTATAAATTTAATTATATCAATATTTACAAATTACTTTCTCCCTACTTTCATCATGCTAGATAAAAATTTTCAAATTTATTCATTTTATCCATATATTTTCAAAAATCCTATTTAATCTTTATACTTTAAACAAAAAATGGATCTTTACATAAAATTAAAGTTAATATTAATAATTTTAGAATAATTAAAGCCAAAATATAAAAATATTTTTTAAGACCTATAAAATATTGAGATAGGACGAATAGGTCACTTACGGATCGATTTTGAGAATCAATATTTATCTAAAAAATTGAAATATACAAAATGAATCCACGTGATGCTATTGATTATTTAATTTGGTGTTAATTGATTTTGATTCAACTATCACAAATCTCAAAATTTAAAAATTAATATCCGACATTAAATCAAAATAAAACAAATCTAAGAATTCACATCCTTTTCACTTATTTTATTTGTTCAAAGATCACCTATGAACTTAATTTGTAGATACTTTAGTCTTTCGTCTCTTCTTTATTGTCCTACGAACGGGTGTGGTTAATCTCGAAATAACAAAGCTAAACTCCGATTTATCGGTTTGGAAGAAAAATAAAAATGGTGTAACATGAATGAATTCATGATTGTTGATTTTGCAGAAATCGTTTGTGGACATAGTAAGAACAAAGATCGAAGAAGAAATCAAACAAAAATTCAACACAGCGGAGCTTTGTGCAGAATCAAACACGATTCGCGTAGCCGATTTAGGATGCGCGACGGGGCCGAACACATTCGCCACAATGCAATACGTAATCGACGCGATCAAATCGAATCTCAAATCTCCAAACCCTAACAAAAATCCCCCCAATTTCCACGTCTTCTTCAACGACCAAATCTCCAACGATTTCAACGCCCTCTTCCTCTCTCTGCCGCCCGATCGCCGCTACTTCGCCGCCGCCGCGCCGGGATCGTTCCACGGCCGGTTGTTCCCGGACGCGTCGATCCATTTCGTGCACTCGGCGTACTCGATGCACTGGCTGTCGGCGGTGCCGGCGGCGGTGCGGGAGGAGGGCTCCGCCGCCTGGAACGGGGGGCGGATCCACTACGCCGGGGCGGCGGAGGGGGTGGGGGAGGCTTACGCGGCGAGATTTGCGGCGGATATGGAGGGGTTTTTGGGCGCTCGGGCGGAGGAGATGGTGGCTGGGGGGATTATGGTGATTGTTTGTTTGGGGGTTTGTGACGGCGTTTCTGCTTCGGAACTTCCGTTTGGGATTCTTTATGCTAATTTGGCTGACGCTCTCTTGGACATGGCCAAAGAGGTAAATAACTAAATCCATTTCGTTTATTTAAAAATAAAAAATAAAAAAAGAAATTGAATTTCTTGATTTTTGTGATATTCTTAAAATATGATGGGTAATTATAAATTTTATAACTTTGTTTTAGTCATTTCAAAAACTAGAACTTAATATATAATTATCAAAATGATTGATGACTTGTTGATTTTATTGTTTGGTGGTAATCAATTTAATAATATAATTACGAGTTTGATTATGAAAATCGGTTATTTATTCAAATTTTGTTTATATGATTTTGAATTTTTTTTTTCTTCTATATAGAAGTTTGTTATTGATGTGACAATAATAATACTCTGAGTTATAGTTAATTGGACACAAAAATCACATAATTTATATAGGAATAACACTGATCTTCACATGTTTAACTTTTAGATTATCCAATAATGATGAATAATCATTTGGTTTTATCAACTAAAGTTCTAATTTTTTTAAATTATATGAACTAAATTTATCTTCTAAATTCTAAAATTTGAAAATTTAGAGATTAAACTTTAACTTCAAATCATATATATTAAGTTCATAATTTATCAAAATATTAATTACTATCTTTTGTTGATATTTTTATAGCATTTTAGTTTTTATATTTAAGGTTGAAAATTTGAATATGTAATCCTTGCATGGTCTAATTATTGTGATTCTTTGGTTATCTAATCATTGACCTAATCTGGTTGACGACAATTTAGTAAATTTGGTTTATAATGTTTCCATTAGCATTGATGTTTAAAGTATTTCATCATATATATTTAGAGTAAATTACCAATTTGGTTACAACCATTCGAACTTAGGTTTATCTTTTACTTTCATATTTACGTAGTTCATTAAAAATTTATTAATATATCATTAAAATTCAAAAACTTTTTTTTCTTTTTAAAATTGTTCATATAACAAAAAATATGAAAGTTAAAGAAGAGTATAGTTTTAGTGAACATTGTGTGTATAATTTAATAACTAAGAGAATTATATATTCTAATTCCTATCTCTAAATGTTGTTGAATAAAAACCCTAAAAATGCAAACAAGTTAAAGATCAAGTTTTAGACGATCATGTTATTGTATTTTTTTTTTGCTTAATGTTAGGGACTTGTCGACGAAGTCGAAGTGGACTCGTTCAACATACCAATATACATCACTTGCCCATCCGAGATGACAAAATTGGTAGAGAAAAATGGGCATTTTAGCATCGAGAGGATCGAGCTAGCCGAGCCAGCAACGTGGTTTAAAGGAAGTGTCGACGTTCGAGTGTGGATCAACCATGTAAGGGCAGCCATGGAAGCAACCTTCATTGAACACTTCAAAAAGAAAGAAATAATTGATGAAATGTTTGAAAGAGTTATACAAAAGCTCTCAAACTACCCTGAGGAGCTCAATGAAAAGCTTCATGAAAAGGTTCAACTATTTGCTATTTTGAAGCGCAAAGATGATGCTTTTATAAGTTTAGAGTGACTCTATTTTCAACTTTCCTTCAATAAATTTATTGTGTTAATGTGTGTGGTAAGATTCTTGGTGTGTTTTGTATTTGAATTGCACTTGGAATAAAGATCACTTAAATCATGTTTAGAGTCAACTTTTTGAAAAATAATTCAAATAGTTTTGGCATATGTTCTTGAAAAAACAAGATTAATGAACATTTATATGGTTGTAGATGACTCCCATACTTGAACAACAAAAGAGATATTGTACTTTTTTTTTAAGTATAATTTGAGAGAAGATCAGAACCACAAACTCTATCTTGAGAGGGCAATTACTTTCAAATAATTGAAAGTCAAACATCAATTTTTAAGATCGCTTGTGTGACCATAATACTCCATTTCTGTAAATAAATATGATATTTAAATAGTAGTTTTTTATAAAGAATATAATATGCCTCACTAACATTATTCAAATAATTAATGGCCAACTATTATTTATTACTCTAGTGGAAAGGAATTACATAAAAAAAAAGTCTTCTCCATTCTTTGAGAAATTTGAATATGTAATCTTCTATATTAAGGATACATATTTTGACATTATTCACATTTTGTTTTTGTTTAATTTTATTTTTCTATTTTTTTGGGTTAGAGAACAACTAGATTAAGTTCAATATAGGAGATGGCAGACATTGATGTGGTTTAACAATTGTGTTGTTGCATTTATTGAAGTGATATTACTAATTTTATTATTATAATGGGTTTGACTTTTGTTCTAAAATAGAAGAGAATAATTAGAGTAACAATAAGAATAAATGTTTAAATGAAAAAGGTAGGTGCGGAATAAAAAGTAAATAAATTAAAATTTATAAAAAGAATAAGGGAAGTTTTTTCTTTTTTTTTTTTTTAAAAAAAAAGTAATAAGGGAAGTATTTAATAGATGAACAAATAAGTACTTTTCATACTTGAGTTTTGCTTGGATGGGTATAAATTAAATGAGATTTTTTTAATAAGTTGCTTTTTTCCCCTAACCTATATATTAGCTAATGGTAATCACAGTGTTTACTTTTAGCTCCGTTTGATTATATTTTCAATTACCTAATTTATAATACATTGTTAAACTATATGCTAATTTGCTATAAAATCAACACTCAATTTATACAATACTCCGCTTTGACCACTGGCCTCGCGGATTTGCTTCTTCCCTTATGGAGAAAACGTATCTTGCTAGGGTAAGGTGTTCACACCCCTTATAAGGAGTGCTTCGTTCCCCTTCCCAACCGATGTGAGATCCCACATGGGTTTCGAAACTCATAAGGAATCTCACATCGGTTGGAAAGGGGAACGAAACACCCTTTATAGAGAGTGTGGACTTCTTTCCCTAGCAAGACGCGTTTTTCTATAGGGGGAGAAGCAAATTCGTGAGTCAGTGGGGCAAAACGGACAATATTTTGGTTAGCGATGAGTCGGGCTGTTACACAATCATCTAGAGAATGATCAGTGAGAAATTAAAGATGAAGAAAAAATACTCTAAGAATTAGTCCGTAATTTATTAGATATCAACAACATTTGAATGAGGAATTATATAATTAATGCACACTCGAAGGACAAAATAATTATAAAATTAATAGTACATTTTTTTTTTTGAATATGTACATCTAAATCTATTAAACTATGCTCTATTTAACAATTGTAAAATAAGTTATTCTCCACGTATTTATAATTTATAATATAATATTGTGAGATTTAATATCATTTCATAAATATTTTTAATTAGTAAACTTTATGTAGATCGCTAAAAAATATTATGAATTAGAACTTCAATAGTACTTTTCAAAATTACCTAGCCTAATTTTGTGGCTGTTTGATAAAACAAATTCCAATAAAGGTTCATTAATTGGAGAGAATAAATTATATAAACCTAAACAAGAAAATATATTAAAGAAAAGCATAGTGAAATGATCTTTAAGTACTGTCCATTCAAAAGCTTGAAGTATGTTATGATTTTAATTATATATCTTTTTTAGTTTAACGATATTCAAATATAACCTTATTCTTTGAATCAGTTTACAACTCACTTCGACTAATGTCCTAGAATATACACTTAATATTACAAGTAAGTAATTACTATATCAATTGAATTCACCATCTCTTAAATTTTTAAGATCGATGATGATTCTTGATCTGTAATGCATATTATTTACCATTAAGCTTGGTTCAATTGACAAATAAATTTTATATTCTCTTCTCTTTGCCCTTTCAATTTGTTTAAAAAAAAAATTATTTGCCCCTCCAAATGATACATATATTGTGAGAATATGGGGTTTCACCTCAAAATTAATTGGTCATGAAAGGAGTAACCCATATCTCTTTTATATTGATGTTGGACTCTTCCACTTTCCAATGTGGGATATTTGTGAGATTCTAACATGCCCTCTCAAGATGGTCCCTCTTTTGGGCTCACCAATCTTGAATCGGATCTCAATTTCATTTATTGGACCGAATACCCGTTTGGGCTTTATGGGCTCTGATACCATGTGAGAATATGGGGTTCCACCTGATCAAAATTAATTGGTCATGAGGGGAGTAACCCATATCTCTTTTATATCGATGTTGGACTCTCCCACTTTTCAATGTGAGATATTTGTGAAATCCTACCATATATCACACAAATAATTGGTGCATTTCCCTCTCATGAAATTCTATATAAGCTCAGTCCTGCCTCTTAGCTTTCTTCATATTCTTTTTTCTCTTAGTTCTCTCTATTTCTCTTTGTAAATTAAAATGGCTAAGTTATTGCAAGATTCATGTAATAATACAGAGCTCATTTTTTCCAAATTGTCTGATTCTCTTCCTGCAAATGGAGGCAATGGAACTTACAGCTATTCTAACAACTCCAATTATCAGGTTTAAATTTTGTTTTTAATTATCTTTATCCCCAGCTAATTCTTTAATTACCCCTTAATTAGATTCTTTAAAATGTATACATCCATTGAATTTTTTTTGTTTCTTTTCTCCAATTCCATTCGTTTTTAATAGTGAGAAAAAAAATCTCCCACAAAAGAGATATTTTTTCTTCAAAGTTTGAGGGTTCCACCTCAAAAGCAATTGACAATAAGAGGAGTAACCCATATCTGTTTTATATTGATGTTGGACTCTCCCACTTTTCAACGTGGGATATTTTGTGAGATCCTAACACAAAATTACTTACTTTATGGAACACATACACTTAGAGATCCTAGAAATTTGCTAAATCGAATTGAACTCAACAACAATTGACCAACATTCTCGCTTAAGAGATGACAAACTCAAGAAATTCATATCATCATGTTATTTAGTTATAAAAATATAGAAAGGTCTCAACTTCAATAATGAGTAAGAAAAAAAAAACATTTCTATTAAACCCAAAAATAAAACTACACTAGTAAAATAATCATAATAATAGTTACATTAATTTGAAATTTAGTGGATCATATTATACCATTATATTGAAATATTGAAATATTAAAGTAACACAAACTTTTATTTTTAACAAATTTTTTTAATGGTACTCAAAAAAAAAAAAAAAAAAAAAAAACATTTTTATTGTATAAAAAAAACATCATAGGTCTAGTTCTCCTTGAAACCTCAGCCCTTAAATTTAATATTAAGATTCTATTCCAACATATAACTCTCCTAGACCTTGTTCCACCCTACAAACCCTAGCTTTAATTTGTTCCCCATTATTGGGATACCCTATAAATGCTCATTTAGAATAAGCCCCTTTATTTATTTATATATGTTCCTAAATTAAAAGGGTTTTGTTCTCTTTTCCAACTTTTTATTCTAATAAAAAAATAAGAACAAGTTGGCCAATTTGAAACCCTAATTAAGATCAAGTACTTCATGGTGACTTTATTAATTAACAGCTTTGTCAGCAATGTATTTTCAGAATAGAGGAAATTAAGCAAGTGTCATTATTTATTTATATTTTTTCTTTTTTGTGTGTTGGATCTGCTTGAAAGGCCTTTATGAAGCAGATGTTTGTTCATCATTTATTACTCTTTTCTTCTTCTCTTTATTTGTTGCAGAGATCATTTGCAAATGTTGAAAGAGCAAAAATTGATGAAGAAATTGCAGAGAGGTTTGAGATAATTACAAAAATTTCTTCTTCTCCTTCAAACACCATTGTTCTCGCTGACTTGGGTTGTGCGACCGGACCGAACACGTTCTCGACGATGCAATACATCGTAAAATCCATGCGACAAACATTCCACTCGTTGTGCCCTAGCTCGCCCTTGCCTGAGTTTCAAGTGTTCTTCAATGATCAGGTTGCTAAATCATTGTTGTTGAACTTTTAAAAAAAAAGGTCCATTGGTTAATTGTATAAGAGATTCAAATTAAATTCAAATCTCTCAACAAAAAAAGAAAAAGAAAAAAAAGAAGTATATAACTTCAATAAAAATGACATAAAATTTTATTATAATACTGGATAAGGTTCACAAAACTTGATAGCACATCCCTTTGCTTATTAGTTGAGAAGTAGTACTAAGTTTTTTAGTTTAAAATAATTGAAGATAAAAGATTCGAAATTATAATTAAGTTTTTTTAGTTCAAAATAGGTGAAAATAAAGGATTCCAAACTATAATTAAGTTTTTTAGTTCCAAATAAGTAAAAATAAAGGATTCGAAACTATAATTAAGTTTTTGTCTCTACTTTTGTTAATTGGAAAGTCATAAAAATCTAACTAAATTGATTACCTATAGTACTAATTTAGAAGAACATTTTTTAGAACATAAATTCAAATTCAAACTCAAACACTATTATTATTAATGATATCAAGTTAATAAGTTATTGTTTATCTTAAAAGCTTAAATCGTAGAATTACACTAAATTTAATCTTATATCAATACTCTTAATGGATAGGTGAAAAATGACTTCAACATGCTGTTTCAATCGCTGCCCGTCGAGAGAGACTACTTGGCGGCGGGCGTAGCTGGGTCGTTTCACCGGCGGCTTTTCCCGAGAGGATCGGTGCATTTTGTGCATTCTTCCTACTCGGTGCATTGGCTGTCGAGGATACCGGAGGAGCTGCGAGACGAGCAGTCACCGTCGTGGAACAAGGGGCATATCCACTACCTCGGGGCGGCGGAGTCGGTGGCGGCGGCTTATGCCAAACAGTATTCCAAGGATATGGGAGATTTTCTTAGGGCTAGGGCAGAGGAGATGGTGGAAGGAGGGTTAATGGTGATTATTACATCAGGAAATGCAGATGGAATTTCATCTTCTCACTTACCATCTGGTTTGCTCTATAATATGATGGCTTCAGCCCTCATTGATATGTCAAAAGAGGTAACAAAATTATTGGTTTGAAGTATCTTTAAAAAAAAAAAAAAAATTGGTTTATTTTATTTTCAATTAGTTTAGATTTTGAAAATTTCTTAACTCAACAATAATTAACACTCTCTATTAAAAAATTGTTTCAAATTTCCAACATCTAAATATTGTTAAACTAAAAAATAATTGTTTGATTTTTTTTTTTCAAGTAAAGGCAAAGACTCAAGTTTTTTTCAAAAAATAAAGGGGATGAGGAACAAAACAAATACCCATCTCAGATTTTAATGAAAATATTACTAACGAAAGTTTTTTTTAAAAAAATGTTTACAATTTTTTTTTTTTTTGAAAATAGAATCCAACCCTTGACTTACGAAAGTTTGAAAAAGTGAAAAAATGGAAACCCACACATGCTTAAATTAGGGCACAGGTTGTATAATTTAAAGGCTTTTGGATAACTATTGAACTTTCATTTTATATTATTTTTTTAAAATCAAACTTGTTTTCTTCCAAATTTATGTATATATAATTTGTAGAAAGTATAGTTTGGTCTTTCTATGGAACACTTGCACCAATCCTAAAGCTCGAACCCAGGAGATAACAAACTAATTAATTTCGAATCTCTTATATCATGATAAGAATATATCTCGATGATTCCAAATTTCAAAAACAAAAGCAAGTTTTCAAAGCTTAGTTTTTTAAAAGATCCATACACACAAAAAATTATAAATTAAGAAAATTTAAAGATAAAAATAGCAATTAGAGGGTTTAGTTTTCAAAAACCAATTAAAAAATGTTGTTAAACAAATGCTTAGTTTTATGAATCACATGAGCTTTAATCTTATGATAGGGAATAGTGAGTGAAGCTGAAGTGGACACCTTCAACTTGCCAATATATATAACATGTCCATCAGAAATGAAGCAATTAATAGAAGAAAATGGTCATTTTAGCATTGAAAGAATGGAGCTAACTGCTCCAACAACATGGCTTCAAAGCCCCATTGACATTAGAGAGTGGGTCAACCATGTTAGGGCTGCCATGGAAGGTATCTTCACCCAACATTTTGGCAATGACCAAAATTTCATTCACCAAATCTTTGAAAGAGTCTTCCATAAACTTCAACACCACATTGAGGAAATCAACTCTAAGCTCCATGAAAAAGTTCAGCTCTTTGTTGTCTTAAAACGCATATAATTAAATACACTTGTGTGTCTGTCTTTCATTAATCGTTTTCGATGTGGACTTGAAAATTTGTATGTCTCCTCGATATACAAATTCGAAATACTTTCCTCGTTTCTCTCTCATATATCCAATGTTAGAACGGTTACCTACATGGGTATTGGTTTCCTTGAATAATTTCTTTCCCCTTGTGATAAGTGTGATTTGTAATAATCCATTTTTAAGAATGGTGTGTGATGTTTCAATCTATATTGTGTTTATCTTTTTTTGTACTATATGTTTTGTGTTTTAGTTTTATTTTTGGTGAGTGAGTTTAATCTATACATATTTTTTAAAGAAATATACTTTATTAATAGAAAAAAAGTAGGTGAGATATACATACTTTTACATATGAGAGTAAAAAACAAAAAAACAAAAACAATAATAATAAATAAATTGATTAGTTTAAAAAAAAAAAAATTAATAACAAATTCGGGATGAGAACATTTGAATTGCATATTTTATAGATTATAAATATACACTTATCTCAATTGAATTATTACTTTTGTTAACAAAATATTGAATAGTTATGATAGCTTTTATGGACTTTGTGATTAGAATATTTAGTTAGGTGAATAGATTTTGATAATGGAATTGTCCTTTGAAGATTCTTACCTTATCCTACATAAAAAATGTGAGAAAATCTTATAATTTTTATATATCATAAAACTAATATTTTTTTTTGTTAATTTATTTAATATAACATATCAAAATTCATAAAATGACTAAAGAGACTAATTTTTATAATTTACAATCGATTTTGAGATAAAATTTATATTATTTAATATTATCTTATAACTTAGAAAAATAAATAAATTAAAATAATTAACATTTTTTTTAGACAATAATTAGGAGATAATCGGAGGATGCGGAGACTCGAACCCTCATATGGCGGTGTCTCCCTCTAATCTTTTGGATAATATCCTCATTCTCGTGATCTCTTGGTGCAGCAAAACTCCATCTTTTTGTAATTATGATATGACTAGCATAGCTTTAACTGGAGAACTTTTTGTACTTATGATCCTCTAATTTCGCTTGCGCCTTATTAATTTATACATCGTATCTTTCTTCGAAAATAATATTATCTTATACAATAGAAAATTAAATAAACAAATGAAAAAGTTCATTATATCTACCATTTGAAACCAAAAGATTTATTTATTATTTTTTTAATTAAACCAAAAGAGAGCTAACATGTAAGAAATCGATATATAGTAGAAGAAAGTGAATACTAGACAAAACAAAGTATCTTATTTTTTAAACAACAATATAAAATATCTTTTAAACTATAATATTACTTTTACTTTTACTAGTACTTGAATTATGCTTTTTAAGTTTCACACTTTATTTATATATACACACCAAGAAAATGGGTAAAATACTAAGAAAAGGACAAACCTAGCTTTGATTATAAAATACAAACATTTTGGACCATTGCCTTTTCCATGAAAAGAATAAGTGAAACCATGAATTACCATTATATGTGTACCTTTATATTAATTAATTACTTCCTCAAAAAATAATTGTAAATATTATTCAAAACTTAATATAATTTCCTCAAAAAATAAAAAATAAAAAAAAATTCATGGATTCAACTCATCTTGTTTGCACTTTAAGATCCTCCTTACCATTTGTTTTTGTTTTTTTTTTGTTACTTTATCACGTCATTAAATTTGGTATCATACCTTAAAACTAAGAGACATTTCATGTATAATAAAAATTGGCTAAAAAATTATATATATAGCACAAAATTAAAAATAATTACACATATACCAAAAAATTGAAAGTAGTCGAGTGATTGATTGAGTTCAATCACTAGTTATTGATTGAACTCAATCAGTTGAGCTCAATCACTTAACAAACTGATTGAGTTTAATCTCTAGTTATTGATTGAGTTCGATATAATTCAATCCCTCAAAGTTTTGGTATAAACGAATTTTTGATAAAAATGTACTATAATTTTAATAGAGAGTCATAAAATTGGTAAATACAACAAATTTCCTTAAAACTCCTACTGCATTAAATATTATTTCAAAACCATTTGTTTAGAATTAATTGAACAAGGGGGTGCAACCCTCAAGACCCATCTTGATGCACTAAAGGAGACAAAAATACATTTCAATTGATTATTCAAAAAGTTGATTATTAAGTTTTATAAAAAATATAAGAAATTAGAGAGAGATATTATATAATTAATGACCATAGATGGCAAAAATGTGTGTTGTTTCCCAAATTCCTCTCTTCTGATTTGTTGAACTTTGAACAGTAACATGCATGTTCTCAAAGTATTCTAATTCAAATAAATAAAGCTCAAATGACCTTTAAAGGCTCACCCAACATCTAACATTTTCATCATTTGCTTCCCCCTTTAACTACTAAAAGTTTGTAAGTTACATTATATATACCAACAAAAAGGGGACAATGACCAATGAGAGGAATATTCCTCAAGAGTGGTTTCGAACTACGGTGATGTAATAGCTTAAGTTGCGGCACCGAAATATATTGAAGAAATGAAAACACAAGCGAATCTCGAACTTGGAACGTCGACCTCCGAGAGTTTTCAAATAATTTTGTTGTATGTGCCTCACATATATTTAGTGTTTATTTTTTTTTCTAGAGAATTAACCAACAGAGAATTGTTTTTCAAGCTAAACATGATTAATTTTTGAGTACTTGAAGATTGAGTCATTGAAAATAAAGGTGCACCTTATTGGTAAAGATACTATAATTTCTTTAATTTTTAAGCCTTTCTTAAATATCATGACTTAGAACAAGTGCATTACAACTTATTTTTACCCACAATTTTATTTTGGTCTACTCTTTTTATGGTATCAATGAGAGTGTCAGCGTCAATTTACGTGCACTTCGACTATTTCTTACTAAACGTAGATCAGATTGACCCTATAATATTTAGATATCAAAAATTCGTAGGAAATTAATTATTAGGTAGGTAATTACCATTGGGCATAGATTTAACCATCATGAAGTGACTCAATGGGTCCAATAAGAGGGTCTTGGGGTGCTTAAGTTTATGAGTTCAATCCATGATGACCACCTCTACCTATATGAATTAATTTCTAACGAGTTTCTTTGACATCCAAATATTGTAGAGTCAGACAGTATATCTAGTAACATTAGTTGAAGTGCGCGCAAGCTGGCCCGGACAGACACGTATATCAATCTTGCGATACCTACCAACAACTTTGAACTATAATGTACATACTGTGCATTATTTATGAGGAAACCTTATAATAAAAACTTGTTGATATTACCATAAGCTTGTCGTACAAAACCCTACATTTTAATTTATGCATGGTTTAGGAGAAATCCAGTGGTCCAAAAAGCTAAGGCATTTTGATAATAATCTTGCACGTTCACCCACATGGCTCTGCACATTAATTTCAAAACAGGCTGTGAAGAACATGGCTTTCTTTTCTTCATGCTCCACCTAGCTAGGGTTTTTATTTTATACCATACAATTAATTAAGGACTTACATGAATCAGCATATAATAATTATGTGCCTTTCTTTTACTTTATGTGTGTTTGATTCCTTTTTATATGTTTTGGGAAAAAAAGTGCAAATGCAACTTGATAAGTGACTTTCTATATTTGGTATTTTTTGATAGATCAATTCAAGTGGTGTGCACTTGTAGGGTTGTTTTTTTTATGAGGAGCCACCTACTTTACTATTTGATATTATATTTGACATATTTGAGATATTCACACAATTCTAAGACCTAGATCTAAAGGCAACAAAAGATTTACTATTAATAAACTTGGGAAATTTGTTATGTATACCAATTTTTGGGTCATCTGTTAGAATTATACCACAATTTTATCAAAAATTCGTTTATATTAAAAAAATTGAGTGATTGAACTCAATCGAAGTCAATCAATAACTAGTGATTGAACTCAATCAGTTTGTTAAGTGATTGAGCTCAACTGATTGAGTTCAATCACTGGTTATTGATTAAGTTCGATTGAGTTCAATCACTCAAAATTTTGCTATATATGCAATTATTTTCAATTTTGTGTTATAGATGCAATTTTTTAGCCCATTTTTGTTATACATGAAAAGTTCCCAATAAACTTGCTCAAAGATTAGTCTCAAATCTCTAAACTAGTATAACTAATCAAGAGATGTTAAGTTTTATTGTTGAAACTTCCCCTTGAAAATATAGAGGTAATTATCGTTTTTTTAATTATTATTTTTAAGTCTAATAATGTGGGGGAGTGAGGGATTCTTACACAACAATCGTGTACATGTCTTTAATTAAAAACGAAAGAGTTTTAAATCAATTTATCACGACAAATTTTTTCTCAAGAATATATATATGAGATTTTTCATGTATAACAAAAATTGCAAATAACTGAAAATAATTGCACATATACCAATATTTTGAGTAATTGAACTCAATCGAACACAATCAATAACTAGTGATTTAACTCAATCAGTTAAGCTCAGTCACTTAACAAACTAATTGAATTTAATCACTAGTTATTGATTGAGTTCGATTGAGTTCAATCACTCAAAATATTGGTATAAACGAATTTTTAACAATGTATTATAATTTTAATAGAGAATCCTCAAGTTGGTATACATAACAAATTTCCATGAATGCATTGTATTAGAGGAGATGATGGATAATGTTTGGCTGTTTGGTAAGTTGCATATTTCAAAGCCCAACTGCATGGTTGGGTTGTAAGTTTAGATTAAGGAAATGGTATAAAGTCTACTTTTTACAGAACATTTTTTTTCTTCCCTTTGTAATTGTTGATTTATGAAATTCAATTTCAATTGCCAATATCGCTGGAATTTCAGAATCGGGCGAAATTTGACGTTTACAATTGCCGATAAAGCTCCAATCTCAAACGCTCCCATCGAAATTTAAATTTAGGAAAATTGTATTGGATTGTCCAATTTTACAAAATAATTACAGATTTAAGCAAATTTAAAAAAAATTGCATCCATAATCAAATCTACAATATAAATAATATTCATCACACTGTATTATGCATTAGTTACTCAGTATAAAAAGTATTACTTTATACCGTATATTGACTATGGTTGCTAAATTTTTAAAATTTGTCTAATGTTGTAAATATTTTATCAATTTGGTCTATTCTTGCAAAAACCCTTAAATTTATTGTTATTTTGTTTGTCGTAAACACAATCTCGAAATCGCCGTCATATTTACAATTGAAACAAATAATAGAACTATCGTCCATTTAACTACGAGCCACAAATCAAAAGTTAATTTCATAACCAACAACCGAATTCACCTAAACTATAGCAACTTCATACGGGAGGAGAATACTTAAAATTTCATTAAATGTAAAACAGTTCAACACTAGCGTTACGTGTTCGAACACTGGAAGACTCGATATCACCTCTTCAATTTGTACTAAAAAAAATCCAACTTTAGAACCATGTTAATTTTAGAATAAAAATAAGTTATTAATCGATATATATATATTACATTTGACTTTTTTATAGAGGAAAACTCTATGCTAGAATAAATAAAGATTTATACAATAATATGAATTTAAGAATTAACCACATAAGGAAATAATTTTAATCAAATAAATCAATAATAGTGATTATAGTACTTTTTATTCATGTAATAAAAAAATTTTAAGCTTATTCATGAGCTGAAACACTTTTATATATATATAAATCTTCATTTTTTCTTCCTTTTATAATAATTATAGTACATTATATATATTAATAATTTTTTTCCCTCTTTTGTAATAATACACTTTTTAGAATTGAGATTGAGCTTATTTTTAGTGTCTAGCCTAAGCTGTCGTAAACGCACATGAATATAAAAATAACACTTATTTTTATTTTTTGTTCATTTTCTTGAGGATGATAGAACTTTTTACATTTTGGAATGATTGACTCTAAAGACATTATCTCATTGAATAAAATACAACCCTTGATTCCATACCCTAGGTTTTGGTAATCAATTAAATGCCAGAGTCTATCAAAACTCTTTAATAGAGACTCTCACATTTATCGGAGTCTGCCGACACTGTCGCGACCTCTACCGTACTCTGCCGACTTGATCTCTATTAAAGAGTTTGCCCGACTCTATCGCATTTGATGGTTAAAATTAAAAGTTTACCTAAAATATTTTCATTAAACATGAATATTTTGCAAATTATTGATAAGGATGACAACTCTACCCGAATCTCTATATTGATGTGATATTGTCCACTTTGGGCCTAGATCCTTATGGCTTTGTTTTTGGGCTTCCCCAAAAGGTCTCATACTAATGGGATGATTGTTATCACTTATATACCCATGACCGTGACATGGAAGTTAAAGGTTTTATTATTAATAAATTAAACTTTTGTTTTATTTTATTATTATAAGCTAAATATCCCCTAAAAATGAGCATAAAATTTCTAATTGATTTGTTTTTGTAAAAATAAATAACCTTAAAAAATAAAACTTTCACCAAGATATTCACGTATAAGGGGAAAAGCCTTTTTCAAAGTTTATAGAGTATTTAATTTCATTTAGAATAATGCGTAAATAATATGCTTATGTACTCCTAGTTCAAATAGCAATATTTCAATCCTTAATAACTCAAACTATCCTTCCGATGGCCACAACTTTTTTTTTCTTTACCCATATTTTTCTAAACTAAAAAATACGTGATTATAAAAAGTACTGTTTTGAATTGATTTGAACTTTTTATATATATATATATATATATATATATATATGGGTATAAATACGTGATTAAAAATACGTGATTATAAATACGTGATTATAAAATGTCTATATATATATATATATATATATAAATATATATCAGGTCGAGGTTGGAGGTTGGAGATTGGAAATGTGACCATTTTTGTAATGTTAATAAATAATTATTCGAAGGAAGCATTCACATATCATATATTTCAATATGGATTAAAGGGTTTAGCCAATAAGATTTTATAAAGGATTCGCCTACTTCTCACTTAACAAAAGAAAATGAATATATTTCTTAGAAAAAGAAAAGTGTACATCTTAGGCTCCGTTTGATAACCATTTGGATTTTTGTTTTTGATTTTTAAAATTATTAAGCTTATTCCCACTCAAATGTTCTATCATGTGTTCTACCATTCCTATCATATATCCATTTTTTCTTAAGAAGGTAGGAGAATACTAACCAACTTTTAAAAACAAAAACAATTTTTTGGAAGCTACTTTTATTTGTTTTTAGAAGTTAGTTAATGTTCTTCTACTTTGTTAAGAAAAGATGAATATATGCTTGAAAAGGTGGAACACATTGTATGAAATTCGAGTGAGAATATGCTTAAATTTCAAAAAAAAAAAAGACCAAAAACCAAATGATTATCAAACGGAGTCTTAATTTTCCTTATTTTTTAAAAAACAAAATGAATAGTTTAAAAATCAAAGACAATACTTCAATCAGTTGACTACACTAAGACCAATTTAATTGATTGATTGTAATTCAACTATACATTCACGAGTTTAATTTTAAAAATTGATATTTGAGTCCTATCTTATTGAGGAGGGCTACTACCTAACCCTCCCCCAATTTAAACTAAAAAAAAATTACCACAATTATTTTTCTCAAACCAACAAAATAAATAAAACAATGCATTGTCCAAGTAGAGGTTGGATTATATTTGGTAGGTTGGATATTATTTCAAAGCCCAACTCCATGTTTGGGTCATGAGCTCAAGTTAGGAGAGAAGTTTTCTTATAGAAATAAAGGTTCTAAGGCCCAAATGTGCAATTCTATGTCCAACTACTTATTTTCTTTTTTTAAATAAATATTGGGGGAAAAAGATTACAAATATCGATTCTAGAAATCAAATTCATAATCATGTATTGAACTGATTTCTATCAAATAATGAAATTATTAGGTCACCAACTATTTCGATTTTTTTCTTTTTTTGAGATCATACATAATAATAGTTAAAATTAACATCGATCAATTAACTTTGTGAATATGACTGAATCCTATGTATTAAAGTAGTTGTGACTACGTTTAAAAAAAAATAAAATAATATATATATAGATAACCTTAATCTCTAAATAATTGTGATTCTCCACTACTTTTAACCTCAATCCCTATATGAGTAAACAATCACTTTTAACCACTTATTTTCACTCAACTCTACAAAAAAAAAACAAACACACCCGAAAGAAATAGGCTAGGAGAGAGAGAGTTGAGACTAGAAAACCGAGTACTATTGGTTTAGTTCGGTTATATATTGAAAAATCAATAATAAAACTGAACCGAAGTACTATTGGTTTAGTTCGGTTATGTATTGAAAAACCAATAATAAAACCGAACGGAAGCAACACTATAAAAAAACGAACCCTAAATCTCCAAATCTCCCTCTTCTTCAATCGGTTCCCAATCTCCCGCTTCTTCTCTGTCCCAATCGCCAATTTTGCAGATTTTCATTGCGCAAATTTCAGAAGATTTCTCAGTCTGGAAGGTATTTTGATAAACCCTTCATAAACCCTAGAAATTCATCTGCATATGCTGTTTATATGCCCTAGAATCCGCCGTATACCACTTTCATCATCCGTAATTTCTCTCCGTTTTTTCTCATCATCTGTACAACCAACAGCGCAAGCTCCGTCGGCAGCAATGGCGGCGCAGCATCCCAAAGATGAGGCCTACCTCAACTCCGTCATTCCCAAACGCGTCCAGCTTTTTCAGTCGATTCAAGCCAAGCTGCTTGCGGACCGCTGTTCCCTTCCCGCTGATCCAATCGAGTTAGTATAAGTAACCTTGAAATGGATAGCCATAGACTATGCTGGCATTGTTTGGAATTTGAATTTGAATTTGAGTTTGACTTTTAGGATCACATTGCCGGATGGGACTGTGAAGCAAGGTAAGAAATGGCAGACTTCGCCATTTGATGTAGCCAAAGAAATCTCGAAAAGTTTGGCTGCGAACGCTTTGATTGCGCAAGTTGATGGAGTTCTATGGGATATGAGCAGGCCGCTGGAAGGTGACTGTGAGCTTAAGCTGTTTACCTTCGAAAGTGACGAAGGGCGTGACACATTTTGGCATTCTAGCGCTCATATACTTGGACAGGTTGATAGCCCCATTTATTCTGAATTCATTAATTACAATCGTAACAAAGTTTCACCGGTATTGTATTTTCCTCGGTTTAGTCGCTCGAGATGGAGTATGGTTGCAAGCTCTGCATTGGACCCTGTACCACTAGAGGAGAGGTATGTATGTGTATATATATATGTTTCGCGATGATCCTCATTTTGTTGACCCAACAAGTAACTTAAAAGAAATGGGGACAAGATATTCTGAATAGAGTTTATCATCGTGTGTAACTTTCCTCTAATTTTCTATGCCTGTAGTTCTGTATTCTTATGGATTGATTGGACCTTTATGACAGGGATTCTATTACGATGGTTTTTATGATGATTTAGGCCTGAATGATGATCACTTCAAGAAAATTGAGTCTGGTGCACAGAAGGCTGCTTCGGTATTGTTCTCTCTCTTCTCCCTTGACAAGGAGTTTACACCATTTATTTCATGTAATTTCAATCTTGTTATATATTTTTCCATGTTTCGACAAGTGGGAGAAGGATGTTAATAACCTAATAGCCATATAAAGAATGTTCATCTCTATTTATTTCTTTATTATTATTTCTTGGGAGGGAGAGAACTGATGTTGCTTGTAATATCATTGCCTTTCTCATATTCAAAAGGCCTAACAGCTAAGATTTTGGGACTTATTTTGTATGTAGAAATTCTATGCTAGAGAGTCCTCATCCTAACCTTAGTTAACTTTAGCTTCATTTGTTATAATGTAAAGATTCCGTACAAGTAAACAGTAAACTAAACTTCTGGTTATTTCAATTATTGGAAGCTTTTGACAACAATATCAAAATGTGTGATAAGCTAGATAGTCCTCATCCTAGCCCTAGTTAACTTTAGCTTCATTTGTTATACAGAATGTATAGAATCCACGCAAGTAAACTAATCTTCTGGTTGTTCCATTTGTTGGAAGCTTTTGACAACGATATCAAAATGTATGATAAGCTAGAAAAGCACATATCTGTTACTTCCTTGACTTCGGCAGTGCTTGCTTATCATCTATTTATTGACTGTGTTAATGACTTTTTTGGCTAGAAAATATAGTGCTAGAAGATTCTTGACATTCTTCCCAATAGAGTATTCAACAATCTGGCTTCATGCTTCTTTCATATTTTTCTC
>JBBMEF010000002.1:7709295-7722049 GCA_037832685.1 Sicyos baderoa | reverse complement strand
ACAAATTCCTTGTATAAAAAAATTGCCTCCACACAAGGAATTGAGCCCAATCGAGATTTCTATACTAGACTATGGAAGGGTCTTCAGCCTAAGAAAGTGAAATTCTTTATCTGGGAGCTTAGCAAAGGTGCCATTAATACCAATGACAAGATTCAAAAAAAGTTTGCTAAAACTGCTCTCCAACCTTCTGCTTGCATTCTTTGTCTCTCTGATTATGAATCTCAACACCATTTGTTTATGAGATGTGCTGCCTCGACCGATTTATGGAATCATATTCGGCGTTTAATTGGTCCACTCCGTTGCCTAAAGAAACAAAGTCCCTTGTTGAATATTTAATTATGGGCCATCCTTTTAAAGGAGATATTGAAGAACTGTGGATGAGTGTTATCTTTGCTTATTTTTGGACTATTTGGAGGGAAAGAAACAATAGACTTTTCAATGAAGACTACACACGCAAGGAGTCTATGTTTGAATCCGTTATTTACTTGGCGATGTTTTGGTGTCACTCTATTCCTCCCTTTTCCAACTATGGCCTTACCACTCTTATCACTCAATGGCATAGTTTTTTGTAATGTTTCGATAGGATGTAATTTTTTCAATCATCAATGAAAGTTTTTGTTTCCTATCAAAAAAAAAAAAAAAAAAAAAAAAAATACATATGTACTTTTAAGTTCTTTACAAGGACTAACCTGAACTTCAATGGCAGCATCCTGCCCTATGGTCAACATATGTATAGTTCCACGTTCCTTTAAACAGTCAAGAAATGATGGTAACTGCAGTTTCTTCCCAACAAAAAAATCTGCCTCGAAAGACAAGCAAGAAGTTAGGCATGAGATACAGTAATTTCCATCTCAATCTTCACATTTAGCAACTTCAATATTACCACAGCAGCATCTATCCAATGCAGACCGCTTTTGACATGCTGACAATTAGTAACTTACAATGAAATGTTTTGAAACAAAGGTAACAAATACTCGACTTCATGAAAAGTATATTTGATGAAAAGTGGCTGTAAACAACTTACCACTCAGATAATCCATGACGAAGGAATACAAATGTGATCTGGAGACTTCTCCAGTCGGTTCTTTCTCAAGTAATAACCTTATAGATCCGTGAAACATTAGAAAAAGAGAGTGGATTTCCTTAAGAAGCTTCTTCAATGAATCCATCCGCCAAATTGCTTCTAACTCCTTGTTTTTTTCCACTACCTACCCTAACACAGATAACTCATTAGTCATTAGAAATACAGAGTAATTATATTTGTGAGTGTCCAAGCCAGATTGCGCGCACCTCACTAATCTCATGAGACGACCGTTTGGCCCTATTACATTTAGTTGTCAAAGAAACTAATAACAAATTAATTCGTAGGTAGGTAAGCGTAAGCACTATAGAATGAGCTCATTCTCTCTTAGTTTCTTAGTTCCTTAAAGCTGGCCACTACTAAGCCAACCCATGATCAACAAGTATTATAAACAAAACTCGAATGCCTGAAGGCTGAAAGGAACATTAGTAGTAAAGAAGAAAATTAAAAAGAATAGGCTAACATGTCACTTGGGTTGCATAGATGATAAAACAAAAAATATGTGACCATCTGAATATAATGATCCCCCAAAAAAAATACCACTACTGCCATTCAATTACCGACAAATTATTTAGAACAAAACTGTACCAAAATCATCCATATATCTGGTTCTGCCTCAAAAAATACATGAGAATGCTTCTCTGCTTCAATGACCTCACAAGCTGCCTCTGGAGAGAATGTTCTGCATGAAGTTTTCATTTTTCATTTAACTACCAACAACAAACAAGAAAATGTAATATATAGAAGGAAAGGAATCTTTGAACATAACTTAGATTAACTGGGTTTACTTTGCTATCAAGCAGGCCTACCTAACACTCTAAATATCTTACTATAACGTAATTGGAGGAGTCCGCAAGGACCTTGTTTAGTGAAAGGATTATTTTCAACCCAAAAGAAAAATATGCATGCATTAAAGTTTCAATTGTCTTTCATACATATATTAGTACATCATACATGTACAAGGAAAGAGAAGGAAAAAAAATGATAATGCTAGCGTGCTAGGCCCTGTGAATGGAAGAAACAAAGAAATATTTCTGCATGGTAGGTAGTAGGTACATATTTTTATAAAAATAAATAGAAATGAAAAAATGATACTGACCTTGTAAATGTGATAAGCCCTTCACTGAGCCCAATAATATACAATTGTTGTGTAAAGGGTAAATCAGCTGGATAGAAAAACAATATCTTATCCAGCTCTTGCCCCTCCTGTTGTCCTCTCCTTGAATCAAATACACAGAGTTGAATGGCCTCCGAAACAGCAGTAGCAGTCGACAGACCCATTATTTACTTTTTCTAGTCAATAACCTTCAGAAATGAAAAAAGAAAAAATCAAATAGTTTTTTCAAAACTGGAACACTGAGCAACCGATCAATGGCAAGCTGGAATTATGCAAACCAACCACAAACCATTCAGATATTCATATCAGTCTCAACACTATTAGACTGCAGGACAGTAACTGAATACACTAGGAGGTGTTTGACACTTGGAGGTGTTTGTTTGAAGTAATTAACGAGCTATTACAAATGAGCTTTTACAACTCCTCTCCAAACAATCACATCCAAACTAGTTATTCTAATCACTCCAAATAATCACTCATTTCTGATTACATACAAACGAGCTATTTTCTACAACCCCTCTACACAAACCATCATCCAAATGCTCTACAAATAACCACATCCAAACACTCTACACTACAAATGACTACATCGAAACGAGCTATTACTAAATTTCAAAATTGTAATCACTCAAAATAACCTCTCATTTATAATCACTCTACAATTCCACATCCAAACACCTTCTAGGTATATGTATAACAGTATAAGGGTTAGCCCCTATGAAGGTAAAACTGACTAGAAATCAACAAAACCCATGAAAGAGAGAGCTACTAAAAACCCATTTGCAGGTCAAATTCAAAAAAGCAACCAAACTGTATTGAAGTCATTTAGTGCCATTATATTGAAAGAGATCATTTCAAATCAATACAACTTCTCAAAACTAAGATACAAACCAAAAGACCTAAACCAGCTGAATTTCATCTAAATTAGGCAAATATCGAAGCGTAACAAAAAATTCCATTAATCTAGTTGAATTTTCCAAAACAAAGAGAAGGCGTACCTCCACAGAAAGAGCAATTGAAGAAGAGTCTCAGCGAAACGCTAAACCCGAATGATCGTTGCAGACGCCGGTGATTGGAGATCGGACATGAGCACTGGAGCCCTAAACGGCCGTCAATTCGCCGGCAACAAACTTCAGAAGACGCTCTGATCGATGACAAATATCTAGGGTTGTCTGAGAGTTTTCTGAATCCAAAACCAAAATTTCCCAAAGTTTTAGGTTAATTGGTCGGCTAATTGGGAATCGAATGCCCTATACAGCAGCAGACAGCAACACCAAAAATCAAGATTTCATTGTTCGGTTGTAAACCAATTTAATATCAACCTCACATGTATATTCTCGGAATCGATATTTATAATCTTTTTTCCTCTCATTTATATTAAAATAAAAAATAGAACCTATGTTATATATATTCCCAAAAAAAGTTGGATTGACCATTGTAAAATGATTAAAATGTCCACTATTTAGGAACAAAATAAAGTGAAAACAAACTTTAGAGATTTTCTTTAGGTTTAAAAAAAAAACTTAAATTTCAAAAAAAATTATGCCTCTTTGATAATCATTTGGTTTTTTCTTCCAAAAGCTTATTTTTGTTTTTGAAAGTTGATTTGCATTCACATACTTTCTTAAGAAAGATTGATACATGGTAGAAAAAGTGGAACACATGGTATGAAATATGAGTAAGAATAAACTTAAATTTCAAAAATCAAAATAAAAAAAATGAAATGATTATCAAACGAGATTTAAAATTTAAAATCTAAACTAGATTTAAAAAGTTCAAATGAAACTTTTCAAAATCCAAAGATATAATAAAAACAAACCGTATACAAGAAACTTTTGTATTGATCGTACATTAAGCTTAATTATAAAATTCACTTATACACTAAGATTTCATAATTTCAAAGTATACAACTTTAAAAACTCAAATTCGAAATTCACAAATGAACTTAATTGTAAAATTCTTAGTTGTCTTTGGATGTGTCTTGGACGGGCAGGAGTAAAGCTCCGATTTCGGTATAAAAAAATAAAAAGATTTCATAATTTGATAACACTAGACAGGATAATGTGGATAGTAGACATGGTAATAAAAAAAAGCCACTCTACAAACAAACAAGTTCCCAAAAGTAGAAGACACAATATCTACATCTCACTTACTGCAAACAAATGCCAATCAAGTTTTCCTCTCTTAGTTCAGCACTTCAAAACTAAGAATATTTACAAAATTACAAAGAAAGAACATCAAATGTATCAGAGGTACAACAAGAAACCAACCGGTATCAATATTCTGTTCTTCAACGTCCACCGAGATTTAACGCATGTCCAAATCTGTCGAGAATCGCCAATCTCGAAGCTCTCTCTCTTCTCCTCAAATTGCTATCCTTGACTTGCATCAGTTTGTCGTAAACACACCACGGGAAGCTCAGATAATGGTCGCGTTGCATTCCCTCGTTGTAAGAGCCCCAAAAAGAATGATGATAAGTGACATGGTACCAGGCTGAAGCTTTGGCAAATAAATCATCCGAGCTTGAATCACCTTCGGTTGCATTGAACCATGTCCTAGCCTCCTTTCTTAGGGACCTTACAGCCAGGGTGATGGCTTCGACATCTCTTCTCCTGGTGAAAGACTTGGACATTCTCATAATACTGCCACTGAGTATCTCTGCCTCGGACTTGATCCCGTAATAATCGAGCAAATTCCCCAACTTGTCATCGTAATTGGTTTTATGATAGAAGGCATCTGCAATGTAATCTTCAAAGCCTTCAGCTTCCATATCAGAGTCATAACACCGCATCGCTACATCTCGAGTAAACGAACTAATGTAGCTTATATGTGGTGCAATATCTTTCACTGCCCGGAAAAGTTTTCCAATCACATTCTTTGATTGGTAGGATGTCCGGTCGGGCTTCTCCATAAAGTCGGGAAACTCTCTGACAGTTAAATGAGGAGGTATTATAGCTGCTACTCCAGTTTTTGGGAAGTCCACAGCAGTGGAGAATAGCTTTGCAAGCTCTAGACAAGGAGTACTTCTTGCTTTAAAGGGCTCTTTATCTGCAAAGGCAGTGTGGGCATTGGCAATGATTCCAAGGCTGTCATTAACCATGTAGTTCACAAAATATTCTTGAACATCCTGTTGTAAAGAGCAGTAGTTGTAAATTAGGACTAAAAACATACATACATTAGTGGTTCCTCTTCAAGTGAGAGGCAATGTTTAAAATGAATAAATTTTATAAAACAGACATTGAAGTTCACTGTAAGTTGAAGATGAAAATTGAGATAAAACACAGAAAAAGTGACATGTTTCAAAACAAGAAACATGATTGAATTTTCAAGTTTTCACCACATGCTATTGTTTGTGTGGAGATACCTCGATTGTGACATCTCGATCTAACTGAATAGGTGGTTCAGGAGTATAATCCATCGGCGGAATTTGCCGTGCTGGGATCAATTCATTGTCCCAACAGACAAAGTATATATCACCATCCAAATCGCTACCCGAGCATTCATTCGGATGAGGCCTAAATTAACAAGTACAACATCAAGTTAGTTGCATCTATTAGGAAAATCATCAAAACAAAATTATGCAGGCAATTTTTCCCAGCACCTATTTTAGAAACAAATCTATGCCGAGTTGACTTGTTAATAATAGCCTAGAAGAACACCTTCCACGTATGAAGTTGACCATTAAAAGAGCTTTCTAGCATTTAAATTGAAAATAGATCTTATTTTCCAAATCAAGAAAGAAGCGTATGTTAATGTACTAACCTTGATCCTTTTTGTGGAAAAACTACACAGTCAACCATGTGATACAACCTAGGTATATTCACAGCCTTTAGTACACGAACATCACCAGGGTGCAGGCAGGGATTTTTCGCAACAGTTACATTTCCCTCGATAACTAAGCGGTGTTCTGAACCACTCGAGATTTGCACAAAAACCTGTCCATATTCCAAGGTCCGAGTCTCATCAAGACATCCCATCATCCCTCTCCCATTCGGAATAAAGATTCTCGACTTGGTGCGCAATTCTAGTAACTTTGACGCCCGGAAAGTCTGTAACATCATTGATAGATAAGGCTCAACATTTGGTTTGTATCCACATTTGAGCATTTCCTTGAGAATGTTAGTGTTCTCCCCAGGAGACATCAACTCTAAGGCTTCATGTGCCTTCAATGGATCAGTTAATATGGCATCCAACTGTTCTACAGCTTCTCGTTGTTTTTTCTCGAAAACCTCATCTCTAACACCTAGAGTAGACAAAAGAGTAATAAGTTGACGATTAAGGAAGCACGGTTGATATTTGCTGAAGGCCAAGACGTCGAGTTTAGTGTTCTCTGATTCAAATTTGCACATACTCTTCCTCAGAGATAATTTAATAGACGAGTTTGGATCAACAGCAACAACGCCCTTATACCCGCCATAACGAATCTGAAAAGCAGATGGGGTGAATGCTTGCAAACCGCATTTTGCAGCAACCCTTTTGGCGAAATTACTTGATATTTTTCCAATTCCATCAGAAAAGACATACTTGACTTCCCCCTGTTGAACCTCTATGTCAGGAATAATTTCCCTTTCATCTCTAGCCACTGAAAGAGTCTCCGTCGATGAGCCGAATGATTGGCCCAATCTAGCAGCATACTTTGCTGGATTCTTAATATGTTGAAAGTCGCCCATCCACTCTCTAATAGCAGCTGCATCAAGGCCAGGTCTGGAAGCAAACATCCACATAGAATTATCTCTTAATTGACTTGATGAAAATGCAAGAAACTCAAAGTGCTTATCACCGATGACTATGCCATTTCTAAGAACAGAGAGAATTCTCTTGTAGATATCAGTTTTACCATCCTCAATTGTAGAAGACATCCGTGGCAATAAATCTATTGAACGCATTTTATCCCACTCCTCATCGACAAAAGTCACACGAATAAAGTTATCGAGATCTTGAAGAAAATGGCGCAACACTCGATTTGAGACATTGACTTCAGGACCACAGAAGTAAACCTTACAAGGTGTTACTTGAACCCTACGGACATATACCAATCCAGCATCCAATGATATAGCAGGAGAATTTGGAGGATGCCTTAAATATTTTCTGTACTGCTCACTAAGAAAGTTTGATGGCTCATAGCTGCATTCTTTTAAATGGAACAATTTTACCAAGGCATGTTCTACAAACTCGGTTCTTATTCTACATGGATCGACCAACCGATAGAAAACAGTATCAAGTGATGGCCCTGGAATGCAACCATTTTGAACCAATACATTCACTTTAAAGATAATTTCAAATGGCAGACGAACGTTAGGACGAGAATCAACCATGGGAACGAGATCCTCAGTGCAAGAAAACCCGCCGCCTCCATCAACCAATTCGAATTCATTTTCAAATTCTTCATAGTAAGCAAAATTTTGTCTAAAATTTGGAAGTTGAAGGCCATTAGGTAGCTTCAAACATAAAGAAGAAGATTGTCCAATAGAGCAGGATGGAGTAAAATCTGCAGTTCTAATCCATTGATCATCAGGAACTTCTTTAAAGAAGTTCATAAGAGGGTTATCAAAGATTTGTCCACTAGACGGTGCAACTTTTTTATATATCCGAGGCGCTCCATATAACTGATGAAAAAACATAGCAATTAAAATCAGACTATTAAGCTTGATGAAAAGCAGAGCTTAAATACATGAAATGTGTTGGTTCATGCTTGACATAATTAAATTTCTTTCAACCTATCAACTTTAAGTTTTTGGGTTGATTGGTTATTTAACATGATTCAACATGGTGTCAGACCAAGTGTTCTAAGGTTCAAACCACTGCCAAGACGTTTCATCCCCAATTAATTTCCATTTGTTGAGCATTTTTAAATTTTCAAGCACATAAGTGAGATCATGTGTTATTGATATAATTAAAGTTACCAAACTTTTCGAATGAAACAAAACTTTCAGCTTATATGATTCATGAAGAGAACTTCAAATATCATTATGAACAAAAAATTCAATTTTCATATGTATGAAAATCCACAAGCAGGCCATTGGAAATGAACGGCTTTTATAGTCGAACACTATCATCTAATAAGATGGCAATAATCATGAAAAGATAAATGGAAACCAAAAGAAAAATCTACTAGAAAAATAACAGTCAAGACAGAATCCTTATTCCCCAGTTTAAGAGATCATCAACATTTATCAACAAGGATATAATTGAAACAGTGCTTAAACAAGGATAGAAAATTTATTCAACTTTCAATGCATTTTGAAAATTAATTTTTTTTTTTTTTTTTTTTTTTGGATAAGAAACAGCATTTTGAAAATTAATACTAGACAACTTTAGAAAGACATTTCATCACAAAACCTGGATTAGAAGATACTTCATAGTCCGATGTCGCGGCTGGTGGAGTTGTATCTGCCAAATGTTCTCATAAGAAAGCTCGAACCTATACTCTACAAAATTATGGATCAGACGAAAGTTCATTTTTCGCATTCCAGTTCCAAAAGTCACCAAATCAACACCTCCTTCCCATAGAACATGAAACTTTTCACTTGAAACCTGACAGCCAAAGCACACTGTTAAGTTTTCCAAGGTATGTACGTATGTCCTAGGCTTCGGTACAATATCAGTGTCAGCCGCTCGAGCCTTAAGATACGAAGATCCATACCATAGGCGTTGATTAGCTAAGGAAATGATCAACTCAGCCTGTGCAACACCAGTGAATTGAACAATAGCATATACTCTAATTCCTCCTCCCTTAGGTGGTCTGACCTTGATGGCATAGACAGTTCCTACACCCGTACGACCCTCTAGAAAACTCTTAATCGTGTCTGCCGTGACATGTGAAGGAAATCCACTAATATGAACTGTTTTCCCCATATGATCCAAAAGAACTTGATCACTCTTTTCTTGCTTTACCAAGTCGAGCTTTAATTTAGAAAAAAAACCCACTTATATGTTATATGACTATGTTAAGGTTCCAATATGAAGGGAGGATTCCACTTGCAATGGTAAATTTAAGCCTACATAAGAACCAAACACCAACACAAGTCTTACATTAGAATCAGTGACAATTGAGAAGCAGATACAAAACTCGAATGAAATGAAAAAAAAAATGAAAAAAACCATCATGGAGTTTCAATTGGTCAAAGAGACATAAGGTGATGGGTTCAATCCATGATGGTAACCTACCAAGTAATTATTTTCCTACGATTTCATTGGCATCCAAATGTTGTAGGGTCAGACGGTATATCACGTGACATTAATCAAGGTGCGCCAAGTATGTCTCGTGACATTAATCGAGGTGCACCAAGTATGTCCCGCGACATTAGTCAAGGTGCGCCAAAACTGGCCCAAACAGTCAAGGATATCAAAAAAAAAAAAAAAAAAAAAACTCTCCCCTCTCCCATGGACCTAGCTAACACACCGTTAAGTAAAACACATAAATCATCCTGTTTTGTCTCACTCTCCTTTATGATTAACTACAAATGATTACTTACGAGTGTGTGATGTTAACTACAAACGATTAGTCGAGATGCGCGAAAGCTCGCTCTGACGGTCACAGATATTAAAAAAAAAAGAAAAAAAAGAAAAAAGAAACCAACCCACATACAAGCCAAGAAACACTAAAACACATCAAACAAAAACAAACCAAACTTTGATCTCACACACGCACACAGAAAAAACACTTAGAATGCTGGAGTTTCCAACATGAGTACTCACAGGGACCAAACCCCAACAAAACAAAATAAAAAAGAAAGTAAAGAAAATAAAAGGATCAAACAAGACAAAGAAAATAGTCACAAACCCATATACATAAAAACATGAAAAATCCTACAAACAGTACAGACTCATCAAACCAAGTGAAACCCATATAAAGAAACAAACCAAGAACACCAAAAACATGAAATGAGCAGCAGAAACACAGCCCATATTAAAAGAAAATCACATGAATTGAAAGCCCAGATGAAAAGTTGAGATTCTTACAGGGAAATTCAAGAAAAAAGCAAAACAGAGTCAAGAAGTGGGAGAAATGGGGTATTGTAATTTAAAGGATCTGATGAACAGTGAAGTGCAAGAGGAAGATCAGGCGCTAATTAGTGAATTGCCATTAAAACAAATTACCATTAATAAAAGGGTTTATAATGGAGGGAATTTAAATGGGCAACGGATTCGAAGGGACCATTTTCGCCATTAACCTAAATTAGGATACAAACACAACACAACACACTGCGCCTTAGTAGTCACCTTCACTTCACTCACGTTGTATTTCATGTCTGCAGACTTTTAACCTTTTCTTTTCTTTTCAATTTCTACCCTTTTTATTTTTCTATTTAATTATTACCTTTTCTAAATAAGATTTTGATTTTAATAAATTGTTTTTGTTATATTTTATTTTTTATTTAAAAAAAAACTAACTTGCTTTTAAATGATTTTACACGTCAAACCAAGTAATAATTCAACGAGCATACACGTGATTATGAATTCAAATTTCAAATTTTCTTACTTATTATTATTGAACTAATAAAATGATATGGTAAGTTAATGGGTGATTTTAGTTCGATTTTTGTCTATTTTGTGTCAAAATAAACTGAATTAATAACCTCGATTTTTAATAATTGGGTCTGAACCGATATCTAATATAGCATAAAAACATTAGATCGGTTTTCGTTTGTTTGTGTTCAATTTTCGATTTTAGCATTATATTAAGAAGTAATATAAATTTGAAATTATATAAAAGAACGTATGTTCAATCGTTCAAATATGAATAGCTCAAGCTACCATAATCTTTAAATCCTAAGAAAATCGTTATAAGTAATATGGAAAAAAGTAAAGTTGAGAGAAATTACTTGACAAATATATTAACATTCACGGTAAGAGATATATACTTATGGATTTTCAAAACCTTGAGAAATGTTCTAAATAACGTATAGAATATAATTTTTTAGACTTTATTGATAATATACATATATATTTGACCCATCGATTTTTATTGGTTTTTTAATATAAAAATGTTGAACTAGTTTACAACCAAACAATAAAATTATTGCGTCCTATTTGATTACTTGATGAGTACTAAAACAAAAGAAAAATACTTAAAGGCAAGTTGCATTATAATATTATATGTTTTAAAAGCATCTTATGACATGTAAAAGTAAATATATTTCACATGATTAAAGAGGCTAATATTATGATGAATGTTTATAATATTACACTCAGTTATACCTTTTATTTATGCTCAAGTTAACCAATGACATTAGTTTTTTTTCCCCACCATATTCCTTTATTCATGATGTGCTCAAACTAAACTTATTGACATGCACATGAACTTTGAACGTGATTTTGCCGACAAATTTGTATGTCTCACTTAAATTTTGTATAAAGTTTTTATTCTAATAAAAGGTATTTTCAAATAGTATTTTGTATATGCAATCGATATGTTACACTAATATTTAAAAATTATAATTTGTTTTGTAGTAGCAATGTATTGAAATCAAAAGTCAACAAATAGGCCTCGTTTGATAATTATTTGGTTTTTCAAATTTAAACCTATTTTCTATCAAATTTCTTACAATTTGTTTCATGCTTTCTACCATGTATACATCTTTCCTTAAGAAAGTAGGGGAAGACCAACCAACTTTTAAAAACAAAAAAACAGCTTCCCAAAGTTTGTTTTTGTTTTTAAAAGTTGGTTAGTATTCTCCTACTTTCTTAAATAAAGATGGATAAATGATAGGAAAGATATAATACATAGTAAGAAATTTAAACGGGACCGTGATAAATAAGGTTCCAAAAATAGTTAATTTCAAGTTATGTTTTTTCAATATTTAAAATACATAAATAGTTGAACTTCAAGATCTCCCATTTACTGAATAGGTTCTAAACCAACTGAACTATAAAAGTTACTTTTTAAGTGTTTTCTTTATTAGGGCATAAAAATTAAAAACCTTTGTGGGGCAGAAAAAATTTCAAATTTCACACTAATTAATGTTGGATTTTTTTTTCTTAAAAAATAAAAATAAAAAAATTTAACAGATCATTTACCAAAAGTCTTGATTGACCTGGACAAAGACAACTTGGCAGGCTAGTCTCAGTTTTATAGTACAATTATTCTTACTTTTCTATTTTCTATTTTGCATTAAAGAAAAGTGGGAAAGAAAAAGTAACTGCAAGAATTCTTAAAATGAAGGGTTTGGTATCAATTATTTAGAAATCACTTTTTCATTTCTAACTATATAGATTGATTTATTGGTATTTTAAAAAATATATATTGGTCAAACAACACCCTCCTAAATGTTAATGAGAAATAGTTCATATATTTATAAACTAATAATTAATACTTTATTATTATAGGTTTAATTTAGGATGATTACTTAATTAAAAATTAATAATGCTATAAATTTAATTATAATTAATTATTATAGTAGTGTTAAATGTTAGTCTCGTAGTAATAATTACTTATAAAATTGATCAGACATTCATGGATATTAAACAAATACAAAGATGAAAAATTATACTATATAGACCACTTTCAAACAATATTTGCACATTTAGGCTCACAACTTTTTTTTTGCAATTTT
>JBBMEF010000002.1:7695309-7709195 GCA_037832685.1 Sicyos baderoa | reverse complement strand
GGTTGTAAACTTGTTTAGTTTATTTTTTGTTAATTTATTTTGTTGTCATAAGCTGTGGCTAAAAATGGCAATTAGTTTTTTTTTTTTTTGATAAGAAACAATTTCATTGATTATGAAATTACAAAATATAGTTATAGATTACTGAGATTCAAATGAGCGATCTCCAGTAGTTAAATAGAGTTTCAAAACTATAAGAACGAAAAAAGAGATTAAGTTTACACCAAGATATCACATTAATAGTAATGGTCTCCAAAAAGGTTTCAAAATTTGAACTCTTATCCTTGAAGATCCTCCTGTTCCTTTCCAGCCAAATATTCCAGCCAAACCAAGAGGAAGTTTCATAGAGAATTCCTCATTGAGATCTCCATGCAAAAAAGCGTTATGCACGTTCATTTGATGCAACTCCAAATTTTTAGATGCTGCAATGACTAAGAAAGCACGAATCGTTACCATTTTTACAACTGGTGCAAATGTCTCAGTATAATCAATCTCAGCGATTTGATGGTTACAAAAAACAACCAAACGAGCTTTAAGCCGTTCTACACTTCCATTAGAGTTGTACTTGATTTTGTAGACCCATTGACTTCCAAAGGCGCATTTACCAGGCGATAATTTTTGCATAGTCCAAGTACCATTGTCCTCTAAAGCACGAATTTATGTTTGCATAGCTTGACGCCACCCTACATCTGCCATAGACTATTTAAAAGATTTTGGTTCACAACCTGTAGTAACAACAGCAAGAAATTTCCTATGGCTAGTAGAAAAATTTGCACAATTAATATAAAGTGTTATTGGAAAGGGCGTACTAAAAGAAGCTGAAGGCGTGGGTGAAATTGGAAAGCCATTGGATGGACTTTTAGTGATAACAATGTTTGTAACATAGTAACGAAGGAGAGTTGAAGGAACCTTTGTACGAAATCCTCTTCCCATGTGAGTCTCATTGGGAGATTCTATAGCAGACTCTGTTTCCCCCCTTGTAGATGTTTGTGGAGCGGAGATGTAGGTTGAACCAAACCTTCATCATTGTCTAGGCCAGACTAAGGTTCATGAAGAATAGTTGGGGGAAAAATGGGAGCAAGTTCTAGTGAGGTAGTTATTGGAATTTGAGTGGCGGTGTGTAGAGATGAGGAGTCATTTATGGGCTCAAATTCATAAGGCAACGATACTATATCCCCAAAAATATTAAAATCAAAATTGTCATCACCCAAAGTCATACTTGCAAAACTAGTATTAAAGCTAGTAGTATTAGCTTTTTCAGCAAAATGAAATTGATTTTCAAAAAAATTAACATCTCTAGAAACAAAAAAAGTTTTGGTTTCTAGATGAAAAAGTCGCCACCATTTTTTATCAAAAAGGTATTCAACAAATACACATTTTTCAACTTTGACTTGCAAATTTATCATTCTTAGCACGTTGATTATGGGCATAACAGAGTGAACCAAACACTCGCAATTCATTAGAAGAAGGTAAAGTACTAAACAAAATTTGATAAGGTGTTTTATTATGTAGAATACTAGAGGTGTACAATTAATCAAATAAGAAGCTGCCAAGACACAAAGCCCTTGCCACCGTTAAAATATGACCGTGTTTACGTTCAACCCAACCCTGTTGTGGAGTTCCTACATTAGAGGTTTAAAATAGAATACAGTTTGAAAAAAAAATAATCATTCAAACAGTTAAACTCTGTCTCATTATCACTTTGAACAACCTTAACCTTTTGACTAAATTGTCGATCAACCATTGCCAAAAAAGACATAAAAATTTTAAATACCTCTAATTTATCAATTAACAAATAAACCTAAATAGCACGAGAAAAAATAACCACAATAGTTAAAAAATTGTAAAGACCCTACCAGAATAACGGTCCTAGACTTAGGCCTTTACTACATGCATGACTTTAAGCGGAACAAGAATACGTGAACATCATCCAGATTCGTATTAAAAATTTAAAACAAAGATTTAAGACATTCAAGATCTAGCTAGGAACATGTCTCTGTTTCCAAGTCACATGTTCCAAGCAAATACATTTATAAAGCCTCTCTGGCCAAAGAATTTTAAAACATAATCAAGTCTTTTATTCAGATCAAACCAAAAGAATCCAGACACATGTTCATTCATAAATCCTAAGGGCTCCATGCCCTGCCTACATGCAATGCAAACCATTAGTAAAATCTTTAAACTATTAACTCAAAGTTCAAACAAGTATTTAAAACATAAGCATTCAGAAGCACAATCCATGATCCATCCTTAGCACCTCCAGCCATCAGCGTTGTTGCTCCAAGTTACCTGTGGAACCACAAACAATAAGGGTGAGCAAAACTAGTTTACTCAGTAAGAATCCCCGACCGGGGTACAATACGTTAAAACTCATCGTCATGCTAAATGTATACAAGTTACAACGTAACACTTTCTTTATATTTTTCTTAGCTTTCTTCACTTACTAAGCTTTCTTACAAAAACTTTTCATACGAGGATGCCATATTGCGGACTTACACCTTTAGGCTAAACATTCATAACATTCTACTCGAGCTCTTAGTCTTACTTTGCTCGTCTTTGCTTGGCTTGAAAACTATGGGTACACTGAACTCGAGATCTCGAGAGAGCTCTCCACTCAACGCTGTAACGAGCGTACGCATACACCCCATGCTGCTGAAACCAGGTAGAAGCTTGGTCTAGGGCTAACTGCCCTAGTCCAGGTTTGCATGACCTAAAGACCAGGATCGGTGTCACTGAACAACAGGGGTGCGAGACCTCGGCACGAAACTGTTGTCAGCCCTAACCACCGTACGCCCTCAGCTATGATACATCGAAAGGTAGGCTCTCACCCAAAGGATCGGTCCAAGCCCCTTCAGGCGACAAATATTGGGCTACTACCGACACGCTAAGATCGTGTCGACGATTAGGGACGGGACAAGCCTCGTCATCCTCCCGACCCTCTAGGCTCCCTTTTGGCCGCTCACCCAAGATTGCGGACTAGGCTGCCACCATGGTTAGCTAAAACATGGCGACGGATCAGAGATGGAGTACTGCCTCGCGTCGCTGCCACAGGTGCATCAACTGTCGTGCACCCTCGCCTAGATGATGACTCCTACAAGCTATAACTAAGATAACACATGCATTCATCATACATTCATCATACATTCTTCACACGTTCATAGATCAAATGATTAGAACCTAGCATGGCACTACGAACATAGATAGCGAAGAAACAAATCATGCTAACACGAAGACAACCTAGCATGGCTCTAACATGATAACAAAGCAATTAGACATGTCAGGCATGAATTCAAGAAACGCTTCCTATCCACTAGCAAGCAAGCATACAATCATTAACATACATACAATCAACTATCAAAGTAATAACGTAGTGTCCACGAACCCTCGTAGAGATATCCTTACCTGAATCAATGAACGTCAAACGAAAAAGATCGCTCGATCCTAAAGCTGCAAGACAACCACGCTACGAACTTAGCAAATAAAAACCAAACACACATCTAAGCTACTAAATTAATGCATCTAAAACAGCCCCTAAAGGGTACCAAAACATAATGATCGTTACCCAAAACCGACGCGAAACGAGGCTGCTCGATGATGGAAAAGTGGCTCGGTCGAAGGCGTGACTCGCGGCTGCGAAGACTAGAGAAGGAAGGCAGCAGCGCCAGCTCGACCTGCTTGCGTGCGGACGGGCGCCATGGGACTGTAGCGATCGGGGACGGCTTGGTCTCGGCAAGGCAGGGACACGCAGTCGGTTGGGACAGTGCTGGCGCTGCGCGCGTTGTCCGGCGCTGGGCACTGTGCGTGCGGCTGTGCGTGCCTGCTGTGTGCGCTGCTCTGTCCAGTTCAGGCGACGCTGCTCGGCTTGGCTCGTGCGACGCTGCGCGGTCTCGATGTCTCAAATGGACAGATATGAAACAACAAATCTGACAGCCCCCAATGAAGATCAACCCATCAATCATAACATCACAATCGAAATTAAGAGAAGAACAAAAAGGAACGGAATTCATAACCAAACTTACCTCGGAAACTTGAGCGAAGACGGAGACTTGATCGATGGAGAAGCAAAACCCCTTGAATTTGCATGCTCGTGAGCGTCAAAGAGGAATACCCAACGATTAAACTAAAAATCCCTTGTTTTACAATTTAATCCAAAATAAAATCCCAAAACCAAGAAAATCTCAGCTTCGAGTCTTCGCACGGGAATTCTTTTCTTTTGATTTTTCCTCTCCTCAAACCACCACCAAACCACTCAACCAACATGGGTTTGAAACCCACTACAACCAACTATATAATTCTTATTTCCTTTAAATACAAAACGAACTTCCAAATTACCAAAAAACAACCTTGCACCTACGAATCAAGAAAAACAAGAAACCAAGAACGACCGATTAATCAAACCAAGAATCCAAGAACTTCTTATTTAAATTAAATCCACGAGATCCAAGAATCAAAAAGCAACCATAACGGCCAAAACTAACCTCGAGCGACGTTCTGAATTCCCAGGGCGTTACAAAAATAACAAGCTCCACAAGAAGAAACGCTATTGTAAGGGCCCCATAAATCACAATGAACTAATTCCAAAATTCTTGAAGTCTTATTGTCACTTACAGTAAAGGAATTTCTAGATTGATTGGCACGAGGACACACATCAGACGCCTTATCTAATTTATCACTTAAATTACTAAAGAAAGGTAAAGGCTTTACTACTTTCTATGAAGGGTGTCCAAGACGTTGATGCCAAAGTTCCAACGAAGGTGAATGATTATTTATTGAAAATGCTTGCACTACAGATGGTTTCCCAAAGTAATAGAGTCCATCTCTCCGTTCACCCATTCCAATCACCTTCCTCGTATGAAGGTTTTCAGTGGCACACATATTAGAAGTAAATTGGACAAAACAATGCATGTCATCAATTAGTTGTGTGACCAAAATCAAACTGTAGTGAAATTTAGGAACATAAAGAACATTTTAAAGATATAATCCTTCTAAAAGCCGCACACTTCCCTTTTTAGTGGCAATAATGTTTTGGCCATCAGGGAGCCCAACAAGACAATCGACAATATCATGAACATCAAATAAATATGATTCATTCCCCGTAACATGATTAGAAGCACCAATATCAATAATCCAAGAATTTTTAGAAAACTCACCATGTAGTCGATTAGTAGAGGATTGAGTAGTACCAAACATAGGGTTATTGTATACCATTGTTCTGCACTCATAGTAGACACATCCATAGTCTTGGATTGTTCACATTTAGCTAAATCAAATTTTAGTTGTTGAATTTAGGGCTCATTAATAATAGAGAAGCGAGCCCGAAATTCATCCCACAAAAGTTTAGCATCATCATAAAAAGAGATAGTAGATTTAACTTTTGGATCAATAGTATTCATTAGCCATGAAATAAGCATGGAATGAATGGTAAGTCAATCCTCCATTGTGAAAGGTGTTTTAGGTTCCATAATCGTGCCATCGACGAATCCATATTTCCAGCGAGATAATAGCGTAAGTCGGACATACCTTGCCCATTCATTATAATTGTCATGTCGAAGACGAACTGAAGTAATGAGATCTCTAGGTCTGTCTTGTGAGCCAAGGAAAAATGGAGATGTATGGTCATTTAGAGAAGATGTAGGTGGAGATGAATTTTTAGTCTTATTTGTGTCGCCAATCATGTTGATCGTGTATCTTAGTCGTGTAGCTCTGATACCATGACAAGAGAGCAAAACTTGCTTGATTTTTTCATTGATATGTCTCAATTATATATGCAACTTAGAGGAAGAAACAATAGAAAATTGTAAGAAAAGGAAACTATCAATGCTAAATCAATTCCTAAACTTATTCCTAGTTAAATCATATATACATCAAGTACTCAAAAAAAAAAAAAAATCATATATACATCAATACTAAATCAATTCCTAAACTTATTCCTAATGAAATTATATATACATCAATACTAAATCAATTCCATATGCATCATCGCAACATATATTCTAAAAGTAGATTATAGGAAAATCTCAATAGTATATATACTAATAATTAAGAGATCAATGGTTTAAATGAGTTCATTCTCAATCGTTGTTGAATTAAAAAAAATGCGTCATAGAAATCATGGATGTCTATCGGTGCCTATCAACCAAATTAAAGTGGTAATCACAATCTATCAACTTAAAGTATTTTCTATTAGCGAAGAGAAGTTATCAATGTCTATCAATTTTTATTAGTGTTAGAAAGCTTGCAGATACCGAAGGAGTCGGTGACGCGATTGGTTATCTGTTTTGGTGTTAATCCATTTCCACTCCACCGTCACGAATTCGATTCTTGGAATCAGTATTTGTAATCCCTTTCCACCGATTTGTACTCAAAAAAAAAAGAAAGAAAAAAAAAGAAAGCTTGCAGATAAAAATATAGAAAAGTAATGGAAAGCTTATCAAATTCTATTAGTGATGAAAGCTTTCTAATACATTTATATCACTTTTATGTTTTATCTGAAATATATGTATTGTGAAACTTTAATCGAACATTTTACTTAGCAGATAAAAATTTTAAAATCAATACTCAAGAAAAATAAAATCTATTGACAAAGCAAGGGAGAGGCTGCAATTTACAATATTTGATTTCATATTTGGCATAAAAAACCATCTAATTGAACATACTTATGAATACCATGTTTGTTGTTTTCGTTATTCGGAAAGAATCTCGGTCTTCCACCAAAGGTTTACCCCACTTATTTTTTTTTCGAGTATAAATTGAGGGTGAAGATTTACCATCCCTACATAGAGGATATTATACTACTCTCAAATAGATGAGAGTAAAATATCGATTTTTGTAATCAAACTCATGACTATAGTATGAAATTGGATTACCACCAAACAATGAAACCAACACATCACTTACTCTTTCCATAAGGTTTACCCCAACTTAGATCCACTAATAATCTATGTTGTAATTATTATTACGAGTGGATATTATTGAGGTTTATTTTAGCATTCTCTCTGTGTAAATTCTACTGCTGGTTTGTTATAGCCATAGGCTCTCTACTGTGTATAAATACCCTTCCTATTTCTTTAATAAAATTAAGTCTTTCTCTTTCATTCTTGGTAAATGACAATTATATGATTCACTATCAAAAAAAAAAAAAAAAAAAAAAAAAAAACAATTATATGATTCACATTTTGCAATTTAAGATTGTGTATTTTTTAGCCTTTTACCATAGTTAAAGTTTGTTAGTGAGGATAAATCTGTTTTCCCATTTGAGTAAAAATTGTGAAAACATTTGGCAATTTAAGCCCTTCTTTCCACCTTTTTGTATTGTTTAGAAGTTATGAAAATTTCCCAACCATTATAATTTTGTATTTACTTCATCTCCTCCCCGTTTCGTTTGTTTGTTCCTTTCAAAATTGAAATTCTTAACCGAACAGAGATGCAAAGTACTATTTGCTTACATGCACACTTAGCCCAAAATAAACAAATTCATTTGCAGTCAGGAAGAGTTGGAGACTAATATTTTCTTCTACAATCAGTCATCCATAATTTTACTCAAGTGCTCCAACCAAAAATGTTACATAATTTAGAGAGCATATAAATAAACAAAAATAAGTTGTTTTTCCTAACCTCTTTTTAGTAGCTCTCTGTAGTGGAGAAAAGAGAGTTAAAAATAAGCCTGTGGAGAAAAAAAAATCTTCAATTTGGAAGAACATCTATAGTACCCTTTACAAGGACATTGATTAGAAAGCACATGTTAGGCTGTACAAAAAATTCCGGAGACCTCGTTCAATTTCTGGAACTGAAACAGACCGCACGATAAGTAAATCAACCTCTGAACTCCGAAGTACGGTTGACGAAACTATACACCATGCCTCCTTGCAGCTTGTGCAAGCTTCATTAACTTCCTATTTGTAATTCATAAGTTTAGGGATTGGTCAAAATTTGGAATGAAAGTCTCACCAACATTCAAAGAATGTTGTTCGACAAGAGCTTCCCTGACTCGCTCGGATGGAACTTTTGACAATGCAAGGCTCAATTTCCATTTCTTACATGATGAAGCAGTGATTCTGATAGACCTTTATCCTCATACGTCTTCTTAGTCTTAGCTTTGTCGATACGGGCCTTGCGTACAGCATGCTGGATTTGTTTCTCATGCTCTTTTAACATTTCCTCAAGGTTTCCGCCAGGAGGCATCAAGGGTCCTGAATAGTGAATTCTCTTTTTCGAAGCGTAATTCTGATGAAAGACGAACAATTTGTCAGCTTCAAAACTAAAAATATTATTGAATGCTTTTAAATTAAAAAAATGGATCACACAGCAGAGAAAATGTTAATATCACTGGATACTTTACCATGGCACACTCTTTTCCAGATGGCTGATCATCTATCTTATATGAAGAATCTGGCCTGTCTAGTAAATGGTGAGACCATTCATTCTTGTCTGAAGATTCACCACCATTGAAATGGTTATATGACACATTAAAACACTCTTCTTGCCAATGAGAATTAGTACTACTTTCTCCACCACAGCCAAATTGCGAACCACCTCGAATTGCAATGGAATTGGAATACCGGGATAACTGTCCAGAACCACGGTGCATATAAGATCTTTGTTTTCTAAGCTGTGCACCTTTCTCCCCAACTGAAGAACCTTTTAAAGAATCGCCCTGATTCCCGTTCATGTGTCGTGAAGAACCCAAAGCATTAGGTTGAGTTTGGGTTGCTTCTTTGGGGGGCTCGATTCGAAAGCCAGATCCTCCGTCCTCTTCAGGATTGTACTTTTCACTGACACTTGTAGTATTCTGCTTCCCTTGTTTCTTCTGAGTTTCACAAATGAACTCATTTATAAGACCTCAACTTAAGTTTATATTCTTCGAAAACACAAGAACTTCTATTTAAATGCATCTGAAAACTTCTAATTACCTGTATAGATGCCTGCAGTTCAGCATTCGCATCTGGCGCAGGAATCGCTTTAGATTCTCTGGGAATCTTTCGAGCTGCTTCATGTTCACGTGCAGCACTGTTAGGAGCTCTTCTTCTGGTTTTGAAAGAACAAAAGAATAGATGATTTTCAAAAGAGAAGCAAGGGGCCAACTGGATACATAATTCGACTACTGTAGAATCAATAAAGCATGTACCTTCGAGCTTCCTCATCCCGAAGCTTGACGTCAAACTCCTTGCTTGGTGGGTACTTCGGCAAAGTAGAGGGATCCGAGGGAAGTGGTTTTGTAATGAAGTACTGAAAGAAAATGTAACACAGGAATCAAGCACGTGTCTAGAGAATTAAGGGAGGAAACTATTTACATAAGAGTTAAATATTATGTTATATTTTGCAAAACAAAATATAAAATAAAATTTATCAGCCAGCTCAACAATTAAGAAACCACTTCTTTAAAAATCAAAGATCACAATCTCAAACTTGCATTGTTGAACTCAAAAAGGGAAAAATATATGTATATATATAACCTGATATCGGTATTAGATTAGAGACCCTTTTTGTAGGCGATTGTTTGTGTACGCCTCTTTGAATTGTTATTTTATCTTTTTAGCAATAAAAGTTTGGTACATTATTAAAAAAAAAAATGATATGGTGGAGATAAAATTTTAGCCACAAAAGAAATTAGACAAGCGATTTGCTCTCTTCCCCATCCTTTTTAAACTTGAAGTAAATTGCCAAAGTCTACTTCTAACAGAAAAAAAGCATTTGTAGAAGCACATAAATGTTCTTGACATTTATTCGGTTGAGTAATTTACGGACATAATTTATATGCCTAAGTTCCACTCTTTGGTTAGGTATTTTGAAAGGTATGGTTTAGTAGTAGGTTTGGTGGGAAATTAAGAGTGGAATCGGGCCTATTTTGAAAGGTACTAAACCATACTTAGGCATACTTAAAGGTATGTGATACGATCCGACCCGGAGAATTTAGGAATAGTTTATTAATTATTAGTTATTAATTGTTATTTGAATTAGAATAGTATTTTATCATGTAATAGGATTTATTATCAATTAGGGTTTCTCTTAGGATTAGGAAATAGATTATTAATTAAGGATTCCTTTTAGGATTAGGAAAAGGATAAGTCTATAAATAGGATAGTTTAGGTCATTGTTTAATTATCCAAGAACTTGAGGCTTTGCTCTGGTTCTTGGGAAGTTACTATCAATAAAATATTCTTTATTCGATTCAATCAGTGTTAGATCTTAACATTTTGGTATCAGAGTCGTTCGATTCGGGAATGGTGGTCGAAACCAGGATGCAAGAAACCGAGGAACAGATCAAGGAGTTGAAGGCAAAATTGGAAGAGGTAGATACGAGGCTGTCGAGGGACATAGTTGAGATCAAGGGCGTTCTAAAACAGTTGTTAGAACGAATGTCGGAACGGACGAGCCCCGAGAATGAAGGATTAGGCAAGGGAGTCGTAAGTGCTCCGGATTCAGGGGGATCGGAGACGGGCGAGTCGTCGGGAAAGGGGAAGGGCACGCCCGTGACGGTACTGGCGGAAGGCGAACGTCGATTGGGCGTTCCGCGGGAGTGCGGCAGCGGCGAAGGATCGTTAGGTGCGGGCGTAGACGACGACCGGCGCTGGGAATCGCGCGAGTTCGCGGGGCGCGACGAGAGCAGCAGCGGCGAAGGATCGTCGGGGGCGCGAGCAGCGATTGGCGCGCGGGACCGCGAAGGCTTGGCTGGCGCGAGGGCGGCGGCAGCGAAGGGTCGTCGGGCGCAGGCGCGAGCGACGATCGGGGATGGAGGTCGCGAGAGTTCGCGGGGCGCGAAGAGAGCAGCGCGGCGAGGGAGCGTGGGGCACGGACGGCGATGTATGGGTCGGAGGCGCGCGACCAGTGTGGGACGCACAGGAATCGAGGGGTGGTCAGTCGGGCGTGAATGGCCAGGGCACGGGCGATGAGGGCGCGTGGGGCGAGGATCCGGGCCGAGCGGGCGAGGGGTCAGGTCGAGTAGGTCGGGGCGGGCTGGGACAGTCGGGTTGGACCGATGGGATGTGACATGGGAGGAGAGTGAGAGGGATGGACCGGGATTCGCAGACTGGGGACCCGGGGAGCAAGAGGTTCGGAGGGTGCGTCAGGGGGATGACAGACCTCTGGCGCATGACGGTTGGAACGGTCAGGGTTGGGAGGAATTCAGGAGGATGCGGGAGCGGGAAATGCCGGTTTTCAAAGGATTGTTGGAAGAGGACCCGGAAGGGTGGTTGTGTCAAATCAAATGGAGCGGTATTTCTGCGCTAACCGACTGGGGGGACAGGAACAAGTTGACACAACGACAGTCTGTTTGGAGGGTGAGGCTTTGGAGTGGCTCCTAAACAAGGAGGATTGATTTCCAATTGATTCCTGGGAGGAATTCAGGGAGCTCTTATTACACCAGTTCCAACCTACTGCTCATGACAACAAGTATTCCAAGCTAATGAGTGTGAGGCAGGAGGGCACGGTCAAGGAAAATCGACGTCTGTTCGGGAAGTACGACAAGGGAATGCGAGAAGTCAGTGGTAGTGCCTTGGAGGGAAAAGGGGAGAGCAGGTTGAGAGAGGAAATAAGAAGTGAGATGCGGATACTACAGCCAGTTGAGAGTCGAGAGAGAAAACGGGTGACCCAACTGATTACGGATAACCTTGCTTACCAAGCTGCCAAGAGACTGCGGAGGAAGACATCAGAGATGTAACACCTTGAAGACAAGGTGTTTCTTGGGGGGGAAGTATTGATACGATCCGACCCGGAGAATTTAAGAATAGTTTATTAATTATTAGTTATTAATTGTTATTTGAATTACAATAGTATTTTATCATGTAATAGGATTTATTATCAATTAGGGTTTCTCTTAGGATTAGGAAATAGATTATTAATTAAGGATTCCTTTTAGGATTAGGAAAAGGATAAGTCTATAAATAGGATAGTTTAGGTCATTGTTTAATTATCCAAGAACTTGAGGCTTTGCTCTGGTTCTTGGGAAGTTACTATCAATAAAATATTCTTTATTCGATTCAATCAGTGTTAGATCTTAACAGTATGGTTAGGTATTTTGAAAGACCTTCCTTTAAGTATGGTTTAGTACATTTATTCGGCTGATTCATGAGATAATCACTCAGATGTTCAAGCCCTCCCTTCATTGGATGATAAGTTGGATGTTCAATTTCCTGAGAGCTAGACTTGTTTTATTTTTCGTATTATCTCATTGTAAAAAAACCTCAAAACTTGACCCCTCACTTAACACTTTCATTTTATTGATGTAGATGCATTCGTTTCCTATAAAAATGTCAACTTTTTAATGGTTCACACAATAAGCTAGTTAGCATAAAAAATGTATAGCCCATTGATTACTTTTTGGTTCTTTATTTTTAAAAACTAACTTTATCAACATTATTTTTATCTCTTATCTCTTTTGTATTCATATTTTCATAAATCTAAATCATGTTTTGAAAACTAAGGTCCCATTTTATAACTATTTGGTTTTACATTTTTTATTTTTGAAGTTTAAGTTTGTATTTACTAAAATTTTCTACATATTACATCTCCCTTCAAGGAAGTATGTGATTGTGAATCCTAACCCAATCCCAAAAACTAAAACAAGTATTTAGAAACTATTTTTTATAGCTTTCAAATTTTGGTTTGATTTTTAAAAACATAATATAGATATCAACGTAATGAAAATTATATGTTGGAATAGTAGTTGTAGGCTTAAATTTCAAAAAAAAAAAACAGTGTCAAACGAAGCCAACAAAATGCTTTTTTTTTTTTTTTTTTTTTTTGAAAGCGAAGCCAACAAATTGCAATTTTTGAAAACTTTTGTTTTGTTCTTGTCCTTCATCTCTTTCTTCTTGGTCCTATACATCATCCATCACTAAAATCTACATTTACATCAATTCCTTTTTTCCACCATCTCTACTTTTCAAGTCCAAACCTCCATTACCTCGACTTGAAGGAACTTTTTGAAGCTCATCCTTACGACTTAACCATTTTTGGAGGAAATCCATCTATGGATCACGACGTGCCTCTTCAAATTTTGCAACCATTATCCCTGACCTCTCCAACCCTCGACCATCAAATCACTCTCTCTAATGTATCAGTGTCATCCTCCTCTACCCATCATGTCCCATTGAAGAAGTTGTCTATCACTTTTCAAGACCGTGCCATTGTCCTTGCCGATCATGACCTCTGTTTTAAGGTCATCCCATATTTGCCTCCAATTACTAAATCAAAGAAAGTTGTTCTACTACGGTGAAGAGAAATACATAAATATTCACACTGACAAATCAGCTAACATAGATTTGTTGGTGGGACTCATTGATTCACAGATTAACTTTTGGTCTTCGTTTGTTTGTGGAATGCCTTTTCTTATGTTTGCTTTTTCTGTTTTCTTTGGTATTTGATGTTCGATTTTTGGTTTTTGTATTTTTTTTTTCTCCTCTCCTTTAGGAACTCTTTATTGTATTCCACCTCTAGGTGCTCCTAGTAATTCTCTTTTTCCATTTGTCAATGATTTTTTTAAAATCGGAATTGGAGCTTTTCCCCACTACATACATATGGGGGCACCCAATGTTTTTAAAAGCTTAAGGTTCACTAAGACACAATAGTCTACTTGGTCATATGTGCAAGGCGCAAAAAAAAGGTGCTGGATTTTATTAAAAAAAAAAAGACTAAGCATTAGTAAACATTCATAAGGGTTAATTAAACTTATTTTTTCACGTCTAGAGCACGTCTTTTTACATGAGTCTCGCCTATTCAAGGTGAGGCACAAGACAAGCTGTTAGACCTATTCCCTGAGCCTAGTACGTTTAAGTCAGCCTTTTAAAACACTTGTTTTTGAAATTTGACAAAGAATTTGATAAGAACCGAGCTAGAACCCGGACAATATATTGAAATATAGAAATAGGTATACAAGATAACCCAAGTTTGAA
>JBBMEF010000002.1:7665105-7676284 GCA_037832685.1 Sicyos baderoa | reverse complement strand
TTGATTTATGTCGTGGTCCCCATATACCAAATACATCATTTGTGAAGGCATTTGCATGTCTGAAGGTAATGTTTAAACCTCTCCTGAGATATAATCAGAAGAACAATTAAGTTATGTTCTGAAAAACAAATGTATTCTAATATATAATGACCTTGATTATGCTACAAATTCTGAATGGCTTGATGTATGCACGGAGATTTAAATATCTCATTTCTGGAGTTGGGTTGGTGGCTTAAGGGAGAAGCTGACACTTTGAGAGAGCCCTACCGGAGCTATCATTATGTTGATTTGGATTTAAAGAATCAATCCACTTTTTAAAGAGTTGATAGAGATTTTTGTAGCTTTTGGGAGGTTGTACCGTCTTAGGAAAAAAAAAACTACACAGAACCTTTTTGTTTTTACTTTTTGTTTTCTTGTGTTACCAACTTGGATTGTGGTTCTTTATTGGTTCCCTTTTTGGGTTCTGGGAAGGAAATGACCCATCTTCTGGCCCTTTATTTTTTTGTGTATTTGTTTGAACTGCTGTGCATGTGTGTGTCTAGTATATTTTAAAGCTATCATACTTAACAATTTTGAATTCCAGGCATCATCGGCCTATTGGAGGGGAAGTAAAGATCGTGAAAGCTTACAAAGAGTTTATGGGATATCTTATCCGGATTCAAAACGTTTAAAGGTGATTTTATAAATGATTTGTCTTTAGTTTTTATACACTGCATATTTTTGTAGATTTATCGAAATTGTGATGGAAATTAATATGATAATTTGATCATGGTCCCGAAGGAGCTACCACGATAGTAGAGGTTTGGGGTTTCCACGGTCTGACCCCTTGGAGGTATCAGGTTTGAAATATGCGAGTGAGCTTAGTTGTAAATATCCTTGTTGTCTTCTGGATCGGGGCCTTGCGATGGACTCGAGTGCCCACTGGTATGTAGTAGGGTCACTATTAAGTCTATTGGTTGTCTAGTAGTGGCCGGCTCCAATTTCATGGTCATAAAAAAAAAGATAATTATCACAATTGGAAAGCTGAGTTTCACATGCTTATTGTTCCTTGCTTAAGTTGGCATTATCTTATTTTGAAGTCCGTATTTGTGCAGGAATACCTCAATATGCTTGAAGAGGCAAAGAAGTATGATCATAGATTATTGGGTACAAAGCAAGAGCTTTTCTTTTGTCATCCACTTAGGTAAGTACTTGATTAACACAAAAGTGAGTCACATGTGATCATCTTTCTGAATCCTCTTTTCATATCAAATGTAGCCCTGGAAGTTGGTTCTTCCTCCCTCATGGGGCTCGGATCTATAGCAAATTGACGGAGTTTATGCGAGCTCAATATAAGGATCGAGGTTATGAAGAGGTTGGCATCCAATGTTTTTGGTCTTAATGAAATTGTAATACACGTAGATATAGTTAATATTAGTACCTAACATTAATCTTCTACAGGTCGTGTCACCAAATATGTACAATATGCAACTATGGGAAACTTCTGGTCATGCTGCAAATTATAAGGAGAATATGTTCTGTTTTGAGGTTTGGCGTTGAAATAATGTCTAGTTATTTGATTTATGATATATATATATTTTAAAAGAACAAGTATATTAAATCAGAAGAGAATTCCAGAAAAGGAAGGTGGAGGTAACTTCCAAATCAGCCAGACTCATACAAGGCTCTCCAATTGACTTGAATATCAAGAAATATCATCACCAAAGTCCCTGGAGAGAGTATACGTGTCTAGAAAAGAAGAAAAATAAAACACTCTATGAGAGCCTTGAGAGGAGTTGGAAGTTGGAACAATATGATATAAATTTTGCCAATTGCTTGGCATCCAAATGTTGTAGGGTCAGGCGGTATGCCCCGTGACATTAGTCGAGGTGCGCTTGTGCACGCAAGCTCGCCCGGACAGTCACAGACAAAAAAAAAAAAAATTGCCAATTGTTTTCCAGCAAAATTGTCCCAAGAAATTCGCCCTTCCTCTTAAAGATCATCCTCGTATAGCTTTTGCTAGCCAAAATAACTTGAGTGATGAAGTCTTTTATCTGTACAAGGTCATCAATAATTTTATGCTTGAAGGTAAACAAAGCACATAGTGAAAGCAATTAACAAGAGACAAAAAGATGAGGGTTTTACTTCTGCCAGACTGCCACATGACATAAATGTCTGAATTTAGAAGTTCTCCCGTTCAATAGGCTAAACATCCTCATCGCCTCCAATTCAAAATCATAAAAAAGCTTATTTCATCCACACATTACTATACGAATTTATGTGTAAAATTTATAGCTAGGAATTTTTTTTGACCTTATGGGACTAATTTTTTTGTTCATGAAACAAGAATTATTTTACATGTTCGCTTGTGCTTTTTTAAAAATCAACTTAAAGTTTAGGGCTCTGGAAATTGTTTATAGCGTGCTTGGGATTTATTTGCATTACATGTTTTCACCTCCATTGGTGGATGGAATTTGTTTATCTGTTTATGGTCATGAAATATTTGATTTATAATCTTTTTTACAGGTTGAAAAGCAGGAATTTGGGTTGAAACCAATGAATTGTCCTGGCCACTGTTTGATGTTTCAACATAGAGTTCGTTCATATAGGGGTAAGTTCGTGTGCATACATACAAATATGTAAAGTTGCATACATACAGTTCTATTGGTACTCAGTTCAAATATTCGCTGTCTTATTATGTTTAGTGAATTTTATCTTCTTTTTTTGTTTATTTTTGAATACTTTATCGGACAATTGTTTCTTTAATGTTTACTGTTGATCTGCAGAACTTCCTCTACGGTTAGCTGATTTTGGGGTTTTGCATCGTAATGAGGCTAGTGGGGCACTGACTGGATTAACTCGTGTGAGAAGATTTCAGCAGGTATTTCTAGATCCCGGTATATATTGGAAATTTTTCTAGTTAGGATATATTACCAGTATCTTGTTAATTGTTTTATATAAGTCTCTTATGGTTTCCTATTACTTTATTTTTTAGGTTTGAGAATTTTGTTGGTATTTCTATTCGTACTCAGTTTACTAAGTTCAGTCCATTTTTTTTGCAGGATGATGCTCATATCTTCTGCAGGGAGTCCCAGGTTAATATTATTTAATTTAATTGACATGCAGACAAGTATTGCTTGTGAGTTTATTAAGATAAATTTCATTTCTCTTTTTTGTTTTTGTTTTGTGTTCATTATGTAGATAAAAGATGAAGTAAGGGGAGTCCTAGAGTTCATCCAATATGCTTATAACATTTTTGGGTTCACATTTGAGCTAAAGTTATCAACGGTATGTATATGTTTCATATTTTTGCCTAAAGTGTATTGAGGGAATGGTTTTTCTGTTCTCTAAGAAAATTAAAGACAAAGCACATCCATCCTTTTGAGTAAAGAAAAACAATTTTAAGAATATTCATTTGTTCTTACATTCTCATAATATGAATTTTAGTGAAGTTATCTGATGAGTTTTTTTATTTGGTTGGATGCATGCTACTGCTTTCTCTTTTATCAATCTTTGATGAAATTTGTTCAGTGTGAAAATATTTTATAATGTTGTATCGACTATCGTTGGTCAATCTGATTTCTTATTCGAAAGTATACTACCATCACACCCTTGTTAGTTTTTTAGTTATTGAAAAATATGAAAACTTCTCTACTACACCAAATCCTCATAACGTTTACTATGTGTGTATAAATTGTATGGTGTTGCTGCTCTCCTCCATTTTCTACTCATATTTCTTGCACCTTGGTAGAGCTGCCGACTCTAGTTTACTTCTTTAACTTAATTTTAGAAAGAGAAACATCAAGTTTTAGCGATATAACTCCAGAACTTTCCCATTATGCCCTCCTACCCAAAAACCTATTAGCTAAAACGATACCGCCCAACCTCACTCTCGCTTCTTATATTCTCAATAATTGGAACAAAAGAGGCTGCAAAATTTCCTTGATGACCCGGCTGCTGGTTTCTTCATTAATACACTCCTTCTTTCCTTTAATAAATCTCATATAAACTACGGTCCATTGCACTCCTAGTCCTTGTATGTTTCTTAACAATAGCCCAAGAATTTCTTAACACTACTTTTTTCTTATCTTACTCTCAACTTGTATGCTATTATTTTCCTTTCCTGGTAGAAGCTATCGCTTGAGCGTCTCAGTCATGTTTAACATCTTTCCATTTGGTTTTATTATTTATTATAATGTTGTAGAGGCCAGAGAAATACCTTGGAGACCTGGAATCATGGGAAAAGGCAGAAGCTGCACTTACAGAAGCACTAAATGAATTTGGGAAGCCCTGGCAGGTACTTCTAATGTGGTTGAACCTGCATTAAGTTTTCCTTTGATGCCTGCAGTTAGTTGCTAGTATAATGGTATGAGCCTCAGGATTTTGAGTTCTCTTTGTGATTGGTTTTAAAATATTTCCTAGTTGTAGTTAAATTTCTTCGCACACTTGATGTGCAATTCTCCGTGTTTGACACAGCTACCCCATGAATAAATTCTAGCTTGATCATAGAATCTTCTCTCTCCCCAAATATGCTTTCGCAAGTTTTTCCCAAGCAAATTTCCAGTCATCACTGTGTTTTTGAACTCCATTTTAGCACTATTTATTGAGATTTGTGTCTCCTTATAGATCAATGAAGGAGATGGTGCGTTTTATGGACCGAAGATAGATATCAGCGTATCCGATGCATTGAAAAGAAAATTTCAATGTGCAACCCTTCAGGTATTATATTCTTATTTTCATAGTTTCGTGCTCGCATTTTTTGATAGCGCTTTAATGCAAACATAAATATTTTACAACATGAGTGTATTTATTTGCAGTTGGACTTCCAGCTTCCTTCTCGCTTTGATTTGTATTACTCAGCAGAGGATGAGGCCAAAAGGGAACGACCCGTTATGATTCATAGAGCAATCTTGGGGTCCGTTGAGAGAATGTTCGCTATTTTGCTGGAGCACTACAAAGGGAAATGGCCCTTTTGGCTCAGTCCCCGTCAAGCCATTGTTTGCCCTGTATCAGAGAAATCTCAATCCTATGCCATGAAGGTACCACTAAAAATATTATATTATCTATTTGATTTTCTTTACAATACCAAATCTGTTTCCCCAAGTCTCACTTTCAAAGTTCTATAGCATTCAAAATTTCCAGCCGAGTATATTAAATGATCAGTCTGGCCGTTACGTTTTCTTGATCATGATATCATCTTGCTGTTTTTATCTTTTGTAGGTGCGTGATTTGATTCATCACGCTGGTTATTTTGTGGATGTGGATATCTCAGACCGAAAGATTCAGAAGAAGGTGAGTCCAATGTATTTGTCTTCATTTATTCATGTTCAAGCTTTTGTGCCTTTTGAAATGAATATTTCTCACTTTCCTAGTTCTTCAGCATCTACACTAATTCGTCTAGTCATTATTTATTATAAATTATGATGCTCATTCAAAACAATGGATGGATGATCTTTATTTAGTAGTTTGTTAAGATTGATTTATTTTTGCGGCACTGCTTGAGAAATAAGTTAGTAACGTTTCTTGCAGGTGCGAGAAGCACAATTGGCACAGTATAACTACATATTAGTCGTTGGCGAGGAGGAGGCTAACACTGAACAGGTTTCAATTCTTAAAACGACTAGATAATATTGGTTTCATTGCTATTTTGTGTGCTTATGTGAACCATCATCTTAAAATTTTAAATTTTTGGCTGGTATCGGTAATAGGTCTGAAAAAGTATATAAATTTAATATAAAATTTAGATATCTTTAGGCATTTCTTTAGACAAAGACTCCGTTTTTTCCTCTTCTTGGATGGTAAATATTTCTCATGGCGTGAATCAAACCCATGTTTGAATTGAAATTGAGATACTGATGCAAGTTCCTCCCTCTAAATCAGATAGATTCATATTTGAAAGAGGTTGACAATAAGGTTTGGAGATCCAAAAGATTATGGATTCAATCTATAGTGGCCACACATCTAGGGATTAGTTTTCTACACATTTTCTTGACAATCAAATGTAGGGTGGTTTGTTTTTTTAGAATAGTTGAGGTGCGTGTAAGCTAGCTCAGATATTCAAATTTAATGGCTCTGTCCAGTTTTCCTAGATAAAATTTCCATATGTTCTTTTCAATTGCCAAAAAATTATCTTGAATCTGTTGTATTAGTATTGAAGGGTGGAGTTGTTGGTGGCAGGTGAGTGTACGGGTGAGAGATAAGGGTGACCATTCAGTGATGAGTATTGAGAACCTGCTCAAACACTTCAAGGAAGAAGTTGCAGCTTTCCATTAGAGACTTGTTCATTTGAAAATACGGCGAAAGGGGGGTATTTTCGTCATCAGATATTAACAAGACTCATTGTTACAAGAAAGGTTAGATTGACCTTCTCACCATTATTTACTTAGTTTCTTTGTCTGAGACATTCTTTCCACATTTTGAATTGTATGATTATATAACTATTTTGGGTTAATCTAATGAAGGTAAGTTTTTGAGTAGTTGGAGAAACAAAACTTCCTAATTTACTTTTTTGAATTTGCAGCAAATATCTGAAAAACATGTCTGTTTTTTTTAATGGAGTCTTGTATACAACAATATTTGCAGAAATTTGACAGCAAACCAACACAAATCCAGCCCCACACTAATCTGTTCTTAAAATCTACAAAAAGATAAAACATTCAAGTGAGACAAGTGGGTTTTCAATGGATTCATTAGGGGGCTGAACCTCACCACCATCTACTGGCTTCTCCTCCGCCTTCCCTTCATCTCTTTTCTCAGTGGTCACTGTCTCTTGCAGGTCACCAGCTGGTGACCTCGAACGGCGGCCATGGCCAATTCCAGATTGTTGCTCTTGACCCCCTGGTCCTTGCTTCTCTTGATTCTGTAGTTCCTTGTGTGTAGGTACCTGCAAGTAACACGAGACTTCTTCTCGAAAAATTTCAGCTCTCTTTGTTGCACATTTGTCTCTCTGTTCCCTCCGGTACGGTTGTTCGCTGGAATATGGATGCTTTCTGCGAATCCTTGGCTTCATACTCCGACCGATCTCTCTGCTCTGTTTACTCGAGCCTTCATCACCTTCTCTTTGCTCCGAAATGGTGGTCGCCATTGACACACTTTCTAACATCATTTACGTGTTCTTTTACACTTTTATTGAGTACTCATCTGAAAATAGTAAATCATAGGTTCCAATCTTTAATTTCGTGACATCTTAGCCTTTTAAATTTTTTACTTTATATCATAAATTTATAAATATATTAATTTTAGTGATTACTGATATATTTTGGCACTCATCTCTTCCCAAGTTCCATCTCTATTTTTGTTCAACATATGTGGAAAGATATCAAACCTTTAGTTTCTTGATTGAAAGTGATAAATGTATACTTAAATTAGTTGAACTATTTGGTATAGAATTATCTCCAATGAATGTTTAAAAAATAAAATAAATAAAAATAAAAGAACTCTAACTACTATATATTTACAACAATCATTTCTTATTTTAAACTCAATATTACTCACTCCCACTTAATATTTTACCTTACTATGCATTTGTGTCAATTGACCTAATGGCTTACTTATATGCCTAATAGTTTTTAATGAATACATATCTTAAACGATATTTTAGGTATAGTCATTTGATTTTTGAAATTTAAGCTCATTTTCACTTAATGTTTTTGAAATTTTTTTTCCCGTTATCATTTGATTTTTTGCAAAATAATTGGGAATTTACGTGTAGAAAAAATATAAATAAAAATCATTAATTGCACTTTTATAAATATATTTCGTATGAAGCAGAAAGATGAGATAGTTTCAACAAAATGTCTATGCTTTAATCAATTTTTATCCAATAGTCTTTAATCTGTTTTCATCCGATAATCTTGATTAATCAATTTCATGATAGATTCAATCAATTTGTTAATACATCCCCTAGTTTGTTGATAGCTTTTAATTACTTCAATACCAATGAGTTCTCTAAAGAAAGAGATAAGATGAGTATTTGAAGAAAAAAGATGAAATGAGTCGACTATAAATAAAATATTTTTTAAAAAATGCTATAATTATAATGTGTGGTCTAAAAATGGTTATTCTTAACAATTTCTCAAAATAATTAATGAGTCTAAAAATGAGATAAGATGAGTATTTGAAGAAAAAAGATGAAATGAGTCGACTATAAATGATTTTTTTTTTTTTAAATGCTATAATTATAATGTGTAGTCTAAAAATGGTTATCCGTAACAATTTCTCAAAATAATTAATTTGAGTACAATTTTTAAAATAATTAATCTATAAAAAGTCAAATTCAGGATCATAATGTTACAAACTCACTTTTTCACCTAATTTAAGAAACGTTTCTTATTTATTTGGGAATCAAGAATTAGAAACGTTATCGAATTGATTTTTGATTTTTTTTTCTTCTTCTTATTGGGTAATTTTTAGATTTTCATATTAAAGATTAGATCTAGAAAGGAGAAATGATGGAACTACTAAGAAACAAGAACTATAATTTTATGTTTTTTTTTTTTATCCTCACTTTCATTTCTCCTTCTTCTACTGATTTTTTTCTTATTTGGGGTTCCATTCATTTCATCTCATTTGTAAATAAACCCATATTTGCTCTCCTTCTCATTTGAGATTTTAATTCTCTGAATCTAACTGCTAATGTCTCCATTTTTCTTGATAGAGAGAAAAGAATAATATAAATTATTTTTGTCACCTCACTATAGTTAAGTTTTTTTTTTTGTATAACTCAAAGACTCAAAATTTGACCTTTAAAGATCAAGGACCAAATCATTTTAAAAATAATAGTTCAGAGACCAAAATTAAAATTTTGAAAGTTTAGGGACCTTGAACCATCAAGATAATTTGAGGACCAAAATAGTATTATTGTTATTATTTTTAAGAAAGCCATATAAATAGCTCATGAGGCTGTAATATTCTAGTTTTATTAATTAAATAATACTCTATTTAGTAACTTAACCTTAATTGTATTTATTGATTGTATTTAGTAACTTAACCAAATGGGTTAGGAAGACAATGGTTTCATTGTTTGGTTGTAAACTAGTTCAACACCATCGCCACAGGTTCGAATTCTAAAATCCTTATTTGTAATCCTCTCCCCAATTTGTACTATATATATATATATATATATAGCAGGAATTCATGAGTAAAATAAACTTTAAATGTGAGATTATGAGTTATTACCTATTTGTGGGAAAATTTTAAGTTAATAATGCTAAAAATAAGTATTTTTCTACTTAAAATATTATTGATGTAGAATTAACTTTAAATAAATAAATCTTTCAAAAAAAAAGTTACAATAAATAAATATGTAGATGCACGTTATATTTATAGTAACAAATTTCTAAAAATTTACTAAAAAAAGCCTAAATTGCTCTTCGATCAATAAATTTGATTAATTTCTACATTAAAAAAAAAAGAGAAAGAAATAGATTTGATTAATTTTGGTAACTTTTTTTTTTTTTTTTCCTGAAATGGAAATTTGGTAACTTTTCAATTTCAATATTGGCAAGAGAAGGAATAATGAATATCATATCATCCAAAGAGATAACACAAAATTTTAGGATTCCAAACACTTTTTTCTGCTTTTATGCCCATAAATTATATATAAGTTTGTACTACGATATATTTTATTTTTAGAGGGAGGAAGGTAGTGAAAACGACGTCTCAACGATCTCTCTATTTTATTTCAAAAAATAAAAAATAAATAAAAAGATAGGTTATTAAAACCAATCATCTAAACGGGACCAAACACAGCACGTTTGGCCCATAGAAAAATGAGGAGTTGAGAAGGGATGTAGGCTAATTTTATGTTTGCCCCATGAATTTTCATAAGTCCACCAAACTCCTACACACTCCACACGTGGGTCCCAAATTTTTATTTAAATATTAAAATATTAAAAAACTACTTAATATTTTTTTTTTTATTTAAACAAAAACTTCAACAATTCTTTTTCGGTCGCATCAAATATAACTCTATTATTAAAAAATTATTAAATATCAATTTTTTTATTTAAATAAAAACTTAGACTATTTTCATTCAATTCCATCAAATATAATTATCTTTCCCCCAAACATAAATATATAAGGGAATAATATATTCCATATTCCAAGGATCTTGTTAATAGAAAGTTCTAAAACTAAATATAGTTAGGAAAATAGTATATCTCATTATTATTATTATTATTCTATTATTTATATTTAGATATTCCCATATGTATCAGGATCATTTGTACCATGAATCATTGAGTAAATATACAGCCCTATTTTTTATTGTCCCTATCCTTCCACTTGGTATCAGAGCCCATTAAGCCCGAACGGGTATTCGGTCCAATGAAATTGAGATTCTATTCGGTCCAATGAAATTGAGATTCAATTCAAGATTGTAGTGTGAGGATATCTCTTATGGTTTATAAGGAATGTGAACTACTCCTCTCCTTACCAATTGGTTTTTGGGTTGGATCTCCACATTATTTCACATGGTATCAACCCAACTCATCCCTTCAAAGCCAAACATGCCCTAAGTTTCTAAAAAAAAACAAAAAGTTAATAATGTTAAAAAAAAAAAAAAGGTAAGAGTACTAAAAAGAAGTAAGAAGAATTACGCTGAATAGTTATAGACTCAGAGTACTAAAAAAAAGTAAGAATATCTTTTTTTTGAGATTCTCAATAGAGAATATTTGGTTTTTATTTTAAATTTTTGAGAAACAATATTTGGTTTTTATTATTTGTTAACAAGAACAGTTATTTTAGGAATCATGAGGCAAAAAAAAAAAAAAGACTTGTTAATGAAAGTCTTTCTTTATCCTTAAGGTAAAGCCCCACCAATTGAGGAATCATCTCCCTTCTTCACTGCCATATTTTGCACTATATTTCTTTTGCTTTCTCCCTATTATTGACCTAAACTTTCTTTCTCATGGATTGGTGATTTGCTTTTGTTTTGGTAAGCCTTAGCTTCTTTCTCTTTGTTTTTCTTCATTTGGTTTTACTGTTTTTGTTTTATTTGAGTTGTTTATGATATGAAAATTTTGTGTTTGATTTGGAGAAGAAACAGAGTTTAGGGTTTAATGTTAGGAAATTTAAAATGATGACATACATTGTTGTACAATAGACAATACCCTTGTAATCTCTTCACTTTAGTTTTTTTTTTTTTTTTTTTTTTTTTTTTTTTTTTTTTTTTTTTTTTTTTTTTTTTTTTTTGCTGCTT
>JBBMEF010000002.1:7619389-7665095 GCA_037832685.1 Sicyos baderoa | reverse complement strand
GGGGGGGGGGTGTCGGTTGAGGTTTGCAAAAACGTGCCCAGAAAAGGGAAAAAAAAAAAAACAAAAAAAAAAAAGGTTTTGTGTTTGTTTTTTTTTTTTTTTTTTTTTTTTTTTTTTTTTTTTTTTTTTTTTTACATTTATTGTTATTTTAAGCTAATGCATGGGTTCGTTCATTCAATTCAGGGTGATCACCTATCTGAGAATTAATTTAAGACACTCTTGGATTTAAGAAAATATTTATTTTTTTTTCTTCCATTGATTGGTTTGGGATTGGGATTGAGCTTAGCATTTTACTTAGTATTGATTGGTGGGTCTTTAAGAGAGGTAGAGGCACTTGTCTTTGTATAAACTCCCATTATTATGCATTCATGTTCTTTCCCAAATGAGGATAATGTGATGGGATTCTCTCTATGAATTGACATTGGTTTGGATCCCTTGTTTCTTTATTGCATTTTAGGCATCTATGAGGAAAGAGTTAAATATTTATCTTTTCTGATTGAATACAGACTTCAATGCATTATAATGGATTTGTTTGGTATGACAGAAAAAGAAGTTTGCAGTTCATTCTCTTTGGATTGAATGGGTAAAACAATTCAGCTATATGGATTCCCTCCCGGTACATTAGAAGATTCGATTAAGAGGTTCGTAGAGATATTTACGGGCAAAGGAAGTATCGATGCCATAAAGACAAAGCGTTCGCAGGGGAGAGGAAGGCGAGTTTACAGTATCATTCAGTTTACGGGCGAGGAAGGTGCCAAGTTAATTATATCTTTGGCTAATGATCGCCTCCGCTATGGTACTTGTTATCTAAAGGCAAGGGAGTGGAAACCGGATATTATACCAGGTCCACTAGTATTCGAATACAATTTCGAAGGCCTAAAACTCCATCTTGGTTGTCAGATATCAAAGGAGAGTTTTTTTGTGTTATGGACGGAATCGAATATTTCTATGGATTTCGGGTTTGAGCAGCGTCAACTTAAGTTCTTCATATCCCATCCTGATGTTGACTACATGCTTGTATTGCGCTACGATAACATTTGGCAGGTCGACCGATACAAGCCGCAAGGCCAGTCTGTATCTGTAGATTATCTTCTGATTCAGGTTCATCCATTAACTTTGAACAATGTTATGTCATTAGTCCACTCTTCTCTCTTCTCTTCAATATTGGTTAATATGAATTTATCCAACCACATTTCACCTTAAGTTGTGGTGTATTCATATTGATGTTGAGATAAGCAAGTCAAAGTTTTATAACAAAAAATTATCAGTTGGTGCTCCATGGATTTATGAGAAAGATGCGAAGAAGAATTATCATATTGATGTTAGAATAGATTTATAGATTCTTTGTCCATATATAGATCTAATGTTGCATAGAATTCTAACTATGACTTGTTTGAATTATCAGTTAGTTGGTGCTCCTCGGATTTATGAGAGAGATGCAAAGTCTTTTGGACCTACTATTGGAGACCCTTTCTTGAGCTTTTCCGTGGACATCGACACGAAATGGTTTCGGGCAACCGATTTCACTCCGTCGTGCTGTATCGGACAATCTGCAGCTTTATGCGTGGAGATTCCTTATGGTCGTCAGCTCCCTAATTTTCATGATAAATTTGCATTTTTCAAAGAAATCACAGGTAAATTCACATTGGTCAATGGTTCTGCTTATTCTTCCAATGTAAAATTGGTACCTGTACTTAAACCTCCTCTAAGCATCAACTTGCCGTATGCAATTTTGTTTAAGATAAATTCTTTGGTACAACATGGGTGTCTTTCAGGCCCATCTCTTGATAACAGTTTCTATCAGATGGTAGATCCTCAGATACACGATGTTGCCTTTATAGATCATGCTTTAAAGAAGCTTTATGAGTTAAAAGAGTGTTGTTATAACCCTTCAAAATGGTTAGATGAGGAGTATAGAAAGTACTTCAAATCAAAGAATCCCCCTAGGCCAACTCTTTTGTCCTTAAATGAAGGGTTGGTCTATGTACACAAGGTTCAAGTGACACCTTGTAAAGTGTACTTTAGTGGTCCAGAGGTTAATGTTTCGAATCGTGTATTACGCCGTTATTCTGATTACCTTGACAACTTTTTGCGTGTTTCGTTCGTTGACGAGGAATTGGGTAAAATGTATTCAACTGAATTGTCTCCACGTGAATCCTCTTCCTTGATAGATGGAAAGACGAAAATATTTAAACGGATCCTTTCAGTTCTGAAAGATGGCATTACCATTGGCGATAAGAAGTTTGAGTTTCTAGCGTATTCGTCTAGTCAATTACGGGAAAATGCTGTGTGGATGTTTGCTCCAAGAGATGGACTTACTGCAACTAGAATAAGGAAATGGATGGGAGATTTTCATAGTATCAGAAATGTAGCCAAGTATGCTGCCAGACTAGGCCAATCCTTTGGTTCATCCACAGAAACTGCAAGTGTTAGTAGACGTGAAGTTGAAGTTATTCCTGATATCGAGGTTCGATCAGATGCTGGTATCAATTATGTCTTCTCTGATGGGATTGGGAAAATATCAACTAGTTTTGCTAGAAAAGTGGCTAAAAAATGTGGCATCAGGCATACACCATCTGCTTTTCAGATTCGTTATGCTGGTTTTAAAGGCGTTATTTCTGTTGATCCTACGTCATCGGTAAAATTATCGCTTAGGAACAGCATGCTCAAGTATGAATCGACAGACACGAAGCTGGATGTTCTGTCTTGGAGTAAATATCATCCATGTTTTCTAAATCGTCAGTTGATTACTCTTTTGTCTACCCTTGGAGTTGAGGACCATGTCTTTGAGAGTAAACAAAAGGAATTGATAGATCAATTGGACACCATTTTTACAGATCCAATGAAGGCTCAACAGGCCCTTGAGCTAATGTCTCCAGGAGAGAATACCAACATTCTGAAGGAAATCATCTCGTGCGGTTATAGCCCTGATTCCGAGCCTTTCTTATCTATGATGTTGCATACATTCCGAGAATCGAAGTTGTTGGAACTGCGTAAAAAATCTAGGATCTTCATCCCTAATGGAAGAGCAATGATGGGATGTCTCGACGAAACTGGAAACTTGGAATATGGAGAGGTATTTGTGCAGTGTTATGCTCATCAGCAGCTTCAAAGTGATCACATCATTTTCAAGAAAAACAAATCAAACCGGCATTTCATCGTAACAGGAACTGTAGTAGTCGCTAAAAACCCATGTCTGCATCCAGGCGACGTACGCGTCTTAAAAGCTGTGGATGTACCATCTCTACATCACATGGTAGATTGTGTGGTTTTTCCTCAGAAGGGACCAAGGTAAATGTTCTAGTTGTACATCAAAATTTATATCTCAGAGTTCAAGTTAACCATGATATTTATATATAGATATATATTTATACTCGAATAGAGTAAATTTTATGCATTCTTGATCCTGTGGCCAGAACGATCTATGTTGTTTATGATTAAACTCTTATCTGCGAGTAGTTTTGCTGCTGATGATATTAACTTTTTCTTCTGTATAAGACCTCATCCGAATGAATGCTCGGGAAGCGATCTAGATGGCGATATATACTTCGTGTGCTGGGACCCTGACTTGATTCCACGTCTACAAGTTGAGCCAATGGATTACACCCCTATACCAAGCAAATTACTAGATCATGATGTCACAATGGAGGTACTTTTTATAATCACTTCAATATCAACAACTTTTTTTGGGGGGAAGATGTTAAATATTGTATACTTCAATTCTTGTGGTGCAGGAAGTTCATGAATATTTTGCAAATTATATGATCAATGACAGTTTAGGAATCATTGCCAATGCCCATACAGCATTTGCTGACAAGGAGCCAGAGAAGGCAATGAGTGGGCGTTGTATAAAGCTTGCAAAACAATTCTCAATTGCGGTCGACTTTCCGAAAACTGGCGTCCCTGCTTTAATATCTTCTGATCTAAGAGTGGAAGAATATCCAGATTTCATGGATAAAGATGACAAAGTGAGCTACAAGTCAGATAATGCATTGGGGAAACTGTTCAGAATGGTTGATGACATTGGACCAAAGATTAACATCAAGTCCTTGATGTTTACACGGGAGGTGGCTCGACAAGCTTATGACCCTGACATGGAAGTTGAAGGATTTGAGGAGTACCTCGACGACGCTCTTTATCACAAGAACTACTATGACATGAGGTTGGGAAATTTGATGAGATATTTCAAGATCAAAACCGAGGCAGAACTAATCAGTGGGGGTAGTTTGACGAAATCGCTATCTTTTACCCAGAAAAATGAAGCGGAATCGATCATCGTGGCTGTGAAGTCCCTACGAAAGGAGGCAAGGGGCTGGTTCAATGAGAATGCTGCATTGCATTATGGACATGATAGTGATATGTATGCAAGAGCTTCAGCATGGTATTTTGTTACATATCATCACAGTTACTGGGGCTGGTATGAGGGAAGAAATAATCAAGGCCATTTTATTAGCTTTCCATGGTGTGTTTACGACAAACTCATCCGTATCAAGAAGCGAAAGATCAGTGATAGATCTCGGTATCGGTAAACTTCTTCGTATTGTGAATTTTCATGAAGTTTGAGTACAAATCTAGAAATTCAGTCTGCCTTTTTTTTGTCCATGTTCCAAAAAATTTAAGACTCCTTGTTACTTGTTAGAAGTTATATGAATTGGAGAAATCCACTCCTTTGGTTTAAGAAGGTACATGGCACTTCATTTGTGAACAAACAATCAACCTTGGTATATAGTATTGGCAGAGATCACTTTTAGTCTTGTTGCCTATTTGATAACCCTTCCATCTTATGTTTTACTTCAAAACTCTTTTTAAATTCTATTTAGATTTATGTATTTTCAATTTTTTTCTTTCAATTTTGGTCTATATTTTCCAAACATTTATGTTCAGTCAAAATATTAACTGTTTAGGTCTCATGGTCTTTTTATTTTTCAACTTCATTATGTTTTTCAATTTTTGTTAATTTTTTTGGAAACAAGATATCAATTTAAAAAGATGTTCAAAGTGTGTTTGGCAATATATTAAATAAATAATAAAATAGAAGATTTGTCCCTAAGGGGCAGCCGAGCGGTTGAAGCAAAGGACTTCAAAGCATGCTTCCTTGAAAGATTCCTGGTTCGAGGCCGTTGGAAAGCGTTTAAACTAGAATACCTTTCAAAGTATCATGGTGCCATAGCCTAGGGATGTGTCAGTGGTGCCCCGGGTATAGGGGGTGAAGCTCCGATTTTCCGATTTTCAAAAATAGAAATAGAAGATTAGAAACTAATTGTATAGATGACTCAACCTTTCTTTTGGATGGGTGTATTTGATTCTTTTAAGTAATATCTTACTTACCTTTCAAAGTATCTCGGTGCCACAACCTAGAGACGTGTCAGTGGTGCTCCGGGTGAGGAGCGAAGCTCTGATTTTTCGATTTTCAACAATAAAAATAGAAGATTATGACTCAAGCTTTCTTTTGGATGGGTGCATTTGATTCTTTCAAGTGATATCTTACTTTTTATATCCATGAATGTAAAATGCCCACATCTTAATTACTCTTATGGATATCAAAAAAAAAAAAAAAAACTCTTATGGGACTATTGCCTAATTCAACCTCATAGAATGCTAAATTTTAAGTAGGTAACTAGTATAACTTGAGTTATTTCATTAAAAAAAAAATAATTGTATTAGGTGACTCTTCTCACAAAATAATTACAAATATAGTCTAATTTTAAAATATTTGCATCTATAGACATTAATACAATATTATATATTATTATTACATTATTACCATTAATACCATTAATACCAATATCTATGGTTGCTAAATTTTTCAAAAGTGGTCATATTTGTAATTATTAATTATTTACTGTTACGTGGTAGTTTATTAACTGTGTATTCTCACAAATGATCTTAAGAACAAGTTAAATTAGTTTTTTTTTTTTTTTTTTAAAAAAAAGGGGGTTATAATCTTCCTTCCAAACCACAAATTCTATTAACAACGGTTTATTTCAGCATTTCTTCACAAATCACCTAAAATCACAGTTCTTAGAACAAAAATTATTTTAAAGAAAGCACAGCTGAGATTTTAGTAATATGTCAAGCAAGCCACCAAGAAGAAGATACAATGGTACCCTGCTAGTAAAATAGTGAGTTTCAGAGTTCAGTATATTCAGTAATGCCACAAGAATTGAAGATCAAAAGCCTTAGCAAAGCTATTGAATCTTACATCCATGGCAAAGTAAGTGAAAAAGAATACTAACTGTTAGTAAATCTTTATGTCCAGAGAGATACAATACAATTTCTATAGTATGAAGAGAGGAAAAGCTTCTTTCACAATATTCACCTTGAAGAATATGGTAATATCCATTGCCATCCCAAAAAATTTGGTTCATTCTTTCTATTTGTTGCCCCTAAAAGCAGATAGAGAGAAGAAAGATCTGCCTACAGCCACATGAGTATAAAGAAAAAAGAGTTAAAATTCTTGTTTTGCAACCAAAAGGCAAAAACAAGAAACAGAAAAATGAAAATCATTCATGTTTCTAACCTTTAGTAGAAGATACAGTAGCATGATCATGGCTATCTTGAAACTTGGAACTGAAATTCTGTGCACCATATGAACCTACATATTAACGAGTTGCAAATACGGTTACCCTACGATATCATTTTCTTCCTGGTTTATATTAATAGTTCAAGCCTCAAGGGTTTGAGTATTAAGAACTAAATTAGTGTCTGAAGTCATACATTAAGAACAAGGAAAAGGATCAAAACCTGAGTATAGTTTTTCAGAGTCAAAGCTTTTGTCCAGAGAAGCCCTTACAAGACCAGAGTTCAGTGTAGCTTTCATCAATAGATTGTCTGCCTTTTTCGTGTTAATAGATTTAGATTCTTCCGAATCATCCTCCCCCTCGGAAACCACGGAAGGGCTCGACCAACCAGCCAGGTTTGCTTCTCCCTTACTTTTCCTTGCAAACTTTAAGAGTCTCTTAAATCCTTTTGGTGTGCCCCTTTGGGAGTTCATCATGGGAGGATTTTCTGCAATTCCCCAATCAATGTTATCGGGCTCGCTATTCTCTTCTTGCAGCATCTGGGACAAAGAAAGACGAACACGGGTGTTTTCAATTGGTGCAGCATTTTCCAGTGATGCAAGTTGAGGTGGGTCATCATCATTATTGGCTGGTATCTCTTGAAACTCTTCTATTTCCTCTGTGAACTTAGGTGTGATCATTGATTCTCCTTCAACTACCACTTCCAAAGAAGATTTCTCTTCATTTCGAAAAATTAGATCATCACCATGACCAGCATCTACTACATCTAATGTCTGCATCTCACTATCCTGTTGATTATTCACGACAACTTCGGAATCACAAAGAGCTGGCAACAAAGCATTCCCCTTATCAGGTTGACTGGCCAGATCAAGAACTGTAACCTCAACTTCTTGATCACGAGTAAATTTTTTGCTATTCTTTGAAGAATCTGCAGATTTAGAAAGTTTGGAAGATTTTGTCCTGTTAACCACTGGACTACTATTGTCTGAGCTATTCCTAGAACCCTTATGGAAGGACTTTGATTCTAGTGGCACTATGCTGCTTTTTTTGGTTACCTTGTCGCGGACACTGGACTTCACAGGAATAGAGGAGGTATCTCTAGAAGGTGTAACTTCTGTTTTTGTTATTTTTCCAATCTTTGTTTGTACTGTTTCCTTTTTTTCATTCACGTGCCTCGAGTCCCTTGCAATATCATTAGTTTCCTTGACATTTTTCTTTAGCATGGGGGATCTTTCCGTTTTAGCGCTTGATCGATTAAAGGATGGCACTGGCTTGGCTTTCTGATGAGATGGATTTACACTGGCTGGTGAAATCCCAGTGGTTCTTTCCAATGCAGAAGATGGCCATGACTTACGTGCGACAGCCGTTGGTTTTACTCTAGATGAAATCTTTTCAATCGTGGATGGTTTCGAGATTTCCTTCTTTGGTTTTTCTGATTTTGATAAATTTGCTGATGGAACTTCAGGCTTACGCATAACACGTTTTTTTCTTACATTAGCTTCAGCAGAGGCTATCTTTGATCTCCTATCATCTGCAACTTGTCGTTGCCGCATTCCCTTAGTTTTTACCTCTTTATTTGTATGCACTTTAGCTTCCTCTACTCTACGCTTTTCATCTCTCTTTGCCTTGTATTGATCATATAGTTCACCCCTCTGCTCCGAATAGACATCTTTCTTTCGATATGCAAGAGAATTGTTTTGCGCCACACGCTTACTTTCCATCACTTTTTTCAGCATTTGGTCCAATTCTTCTTCCTTTCTTCGGCTCCATTCTGAATTTGCAGACAATTTTTTGACAACTTCCGGCGGTTCGCTAACAGGAGAATCTGCTAGAGTCTCTGGTGGATCAACAACTTTAATCTCTGAATCTTCTAATCTCACATCAACTTCAGCAGGTGTACAAGCTTTATCAATCGAAGATATATCATCTGATCCCACTTCTTCCTTTGTTATCTTACTCTTTGGCACGTCTTCAGTGGAATCATGACTGATTGGATCAGATTCATCACTAACAAGCTCTGGCTGGCATTTTGTAGAAGCATCTCCCATGCCTGTACTCCATCTTCTCAATACAAGTTTATTTGCACCAACAGTTATATTTGCTAATGATCTTCTTTTCTGAACATCAGATGCATCATTACTCTGTTTGCTTTCAAAAAGACTAATTGCATCCTGAACTGATATTCTACCTACATTGTTATCAGTTTTTTTACTAGAAGGTTCTAATCCTTCCTCATCACTATTAGCTGCCATATCTCCTTGAGAAAACATATTGTCTCTTATTTGCAGACTCCTGATCATTATCGCAGGTGCCCGTCGGGAGCCCGTTCTTCCTATCTGAACTCTTCTCATGGGTGATGCTGACCTTCGCGGAAGTGCTGACCGTACCATTGTTCTACTTCTTTCTACCGGTCTCCCATTATCGTTATCCGATTCGGAAGACTCCTCGCTTTCTGATGAATCCTGTCGCTCGATTTGGGCAACTTTTGCAGGTGAAACACCATATTTCACTGGAGTTGATGAATTCGGTTTGTCAGCTTTAAAACTTCCATTTAGATTAATAGCATTTTCGTTGCTCATATTTGATGTAACCGTGCGCTTATTATCATCATCGACAGGATCGATGGTATCGCTCCTTGGATTTAGTTCCAAATATTTGCAGGTACAATTTCTGGAGAATTGTGAAAGTTGGGGACATAATGAGTAGACGTATATAGTAAGTAGAAATGAAGTTTCTCTGCATGTTCTAACAACAAAAGAGCAAGCTTTTACCCAACTTCTGAAAAGTTAAAAGTTTGGAATAACATACTTCAAATTCGTAGCTTCGAAATGTTCCATAAACTTCACCAAATGACTGAATTCCTTAGCACTGCAGGTTGCACCGCAAGCCTTTTCAAATGATGCAGTTAAGTCCTTATTCAATGCTGTAAGCCTCAAGTCCACAGCTCGCAACAATTCGTTTCTGGAAATTCATTTACCGTTCGCATTTGAGCAACCATTTCTATATTTTGTAAGGAAACAGAACAGATAATTAAGAACTAAAATAACCTACTTTGATGCAGCTGATGAAGCAAATTCAGCTCCATACTGCCAACACAATGGAAGTTGCATAAGGGTGAACTCCACTAATTAATGAAATAAAGTAATCAAAGTGATAGTGAATAAGTGATTTTAAGAATACGGATGTCAGTACCTTGTGCTTCGGACTCGAGCCATCGAGGTTGCAATCATCTGTCAAAACACGAGAAGCGAAAACTTAAAGACATAGAAGTATAATCATCTATGTTATATTACATCAGCAATTCAAGCACCAATACAAGAAAATACATTAATTAAAGCATTACCCCAAATGAATTTTGAGAATTACCTTTTTCTTCCGTCTTTGACATCTGACCCTGAGAAGAATAGTGAAATAAATCAACTTTCACCAGCAAGGAAACATTATAGGAAAATGACTTCAAAAGATAGCATGTACTTTTTTTTTTTTTGTTGAAACAAGGGTAACCACGCCCGTCCCTAGGCCAGGCACCAGGAGACATTGAAGGAATGGAGACACGGGAGGTGTCTACAAATTAATGTCACAGGTGAGTCTCGAACCTGGGACCTTGAGGGAAGCACACCTTCAAAGCCCAAGTCTTCAACCAACTGTGCCACCCCTTGGAGACAAAAAGATAGCATGTATTACTACCTGGCCATATAAAGAAAGATGAAATTTTTTGGTTTCTTCTAGTTGAGCCATCTCATTCATTGTTTTCATGGTATTTGTTAATTCTGGTGAGTCAACTATTTGAAAAAACCTGAGTAGAGATGTAAAAGTATTAACAAAATTGCATATCTCAGCTGAAGGAATTGAAAATTGAAATAATGTAGTTGGAACGACCTGCTTAAAGTAGATTTTGTGAACCATGTTGCACCAGCTGAAGAAGCTGGCGGTTGGAGGTTAATGCCCGTCTTAGATCCTTTCGCATTTTGCTGTCGTACTTCGGGTAAATGTGGCAATAGGGCATCCAGAATCCCATCAGCCAGTGCATCTACCTCATTGCCACGACAAACAAATGCCTCATACCTATACACATTCATTCCCATCAAGAAGGTGAAAGCTTTCAGAACACAACAATATGTATTTTCAACCTAGAGGTTGCACGTTCAAATCTCTAACCCTAAATATAGTTGTTGTCTTCGGTTGACAAGGAATCGGGTAGAAGGAATGAGACACGAATTTAAGACCAAACCAGTGGAAACCATAGTTTATGGCCAAAGATGATCATGAAGGAAGGAACTTAAGGTGCCATTAAACAAATAAGTTTTTCAATTTTCAAAGCTCTCATACTTGAATAATTAATTTGTCTTGTAAAGTACAGAATATCAAGGACTTCCTTTCATACTTGGACATTGTGAGTCCCACCCAGTTGGGTTTCCATATAATGCATTTACACTGAATTTCTCACATTTTTAGTTGAGCAATAATAGATCCTATGATACTCTTTCCTCATCTTAGACAGCTCGACTGTTCATCATGTTTCAGTCTCCCTAAATTACTTCTCCTCGTCCTCGTCCTACCTCGTAACTGAATCGCCATCAACTAACAACAATGAAAGAACATGTTTTTGCAAGCAGAATCTCACCTACATTCTTACAAACGGAAATGGTAAAAAAGAAAAAAAGGGCAACCTGTTCTCGGAAGGTATGATCTGAATCGTGGCATAATCTAAAAGCTCATCATCAGCTGCTCCACCACTCATTTCAATCAGCTAAGCAAAGAAACAGATCCTGAACCAAAAACACAATGCTCCTAACTTCAACAGAACAAGCAACAAAAATTCGAAAACAACCCGTGAAAATAACCAAATATATCATTTTTCTTTTTCGATATTGTTGGATCGTGTTAAATCACCAATCAACTCAAAAAATTTAAGTACATTTAATTACATCAACCAACAGATATATGTGACCGTCCATACCAGTTTAAGTGCCTATTCTTCCGAAACAAACTATAGATTGAATTCATAATCTCTTAGATCATTTGAATGTTAAGGAAACGGGCTTTAATTAGTAGGGTAGGTTACCATTATGTATTGAGCTCATAAACTCTTAAATCCTCGCGACCTTCTTTGACTACTCGAACCCATGATGATGATGGTTCCAAATATACAATCATTAGACAATCATTCATCAAAAACAAAAATCCAACCCATCAAACCCAAGAAACAAACACAACCCAGAACACCAAGTTGCAAATTCCAGATTCATAAACAAATCCCACTTCACACAGATCTAAAAAATCACACCAAAACCCATCAGCTCAAAAAAAAAAAAAAAACCCAACTTAAACAACAAATTTCCAATATATTCAGATAATCCATTTTCCAATACAGAGCTCACTCAAATGCCAAATTCTTCAACTACATTGATGAAAAACGTAGAAAAGCTACCTGGGTTTTGCAATGCGGCCAGTGACGACGGAGCACGGCGGCGCGTGGATGGAATAACCGATCGGTAAAATGAAAATGAGCGATTGGGAGTGAAGATTTGAAGCCCAGTAGCTCAATGGAAGTCTTAATCTGGGACCCTTTTAAGTGGAAGATGCTCTTTTTTGTTGCGAGGCTTAAATCGCAAGTATTGAATTCGAATGAAATCTTTTTCTCTTTTTGGTTTTTAAAAAGCTTCCAAGTTACGAAATTGATAATTCCATTGAAACGCGTGAAGCTCAAGCTCTGTCCTAGTTTCTTCAGACATATTTATGTAATATTTAGTTTTATGAGTGATATAGAGAAGTTGTATTGAGTAGTTAAAAATTGAAAAATTATATTCAAAAACTCGTCTCGATATAATTATTATCTAGAGAAGTTAGTGTCGAAATCTTGTTTAAATGTAAATTTAAAATGAGTAGTTATTTTTAGTAGTTAAAAAAGAAATAATTAAAAATAAATGGTTAAAAATGAGTTATTTTGATTGATTTGAAATGAATGATTAAAAATGAGTGGTTATAAATGATTGAATAGTTATAAATGAATGATTAAAAATGAATTGTTAGAAATGAAAGTTATTTTTAAAAATAAAAATGATAAGGAATTAATAAAAATTGGTTTGTATGTAGATTTTCAAGGAAAAATTAATAAATTTTAAATCTAAATTCTAATTAAATATGTCAAACAAACGGCCACTAAATTTCTTTCGTTCGTAAGTTCAATTTTAGTCAGCTAACCTTCCATAAAACTTAAAAACAGTTGCAGTTATTTATTTTTTTAAATGTAGATGAAAAATAAAATTGGAGTCATCTTTTGTTATTATTGGAGAATCATAACATCATTCACATTGATATTCAAAGTAATAACAATAATATAACATCATTTTCATTACATTATATGTTTGAATATCTTGTGAGGCATAGACCATAACTCGAGAGTTATATGATTTATGCTTTCAAGATTTTTGGATTGTCATCAAGAAATTCGTTTGTATTTGATAAACTTTGATATCATATTAAATAGTATAAAATTTTATCTCAAATCTAATTAATTATATTTAATTAATATTATCTTATAAATGTTACGAGGTACCTTTATTATTCAATATTGAATCGTCAACGTCCTTCATCACTATGCATTTCTATAACCACTTTGGCCATTTGTTCTAAATATTAATATATTGTTTCTTGTTTCTAGTTTTTTTTTTTTTTTTTTTAAATATAGCATGCATACATTTTCTAGCATATATAATTTCTTAATAAGAAATAATAATGAATTTTGATGTGAATTTAGAAAAAAAAAAAAAATTAACATGTTATATCTCACTCAAATCATTCATGTGAAACAACATGGTTTGAAAATGTTATGGTTGTAAAATATTAAAATAATGTCAAAAAATAAATATACGGATTACAAATGTTTAAAAACAGATCATAAATAAATAAATTCAAATAAGATATAAATACACATAATAAACATTTAAAAATTTTATATCCCTGTAATAAAATTAAAAATAGTTAAATATATAAGTAAATATAAATATTGGTTTTATATTAATAAGATATTTTATAAATAAAAAATTAATTTATATTGTAATTAATAATATATAAATATAAATATTATTATTTACCAAATTTAAATTTAAAAAATAAGTACAAAAGTTATTATGTATTGAAATTTAAATAACGAATGATTTATAAAAATATATAGATAAAATAATGCAAGTCATCCAACAAGTAAGATAAGATGAATTTAAACTTTCTATTCACGGCAAAAGTTCACTACATTGTACTATTATTATAAATAAACGCCTAAAGTATAAGAAAATTCATAAAAATTCTAAAAAGACTCCATTTTGATTTAACAACATAAATCGAAAAAGAATATGAAATGAAGAATGTTAGAGACTATGGGGTTCGATGTTGGACTCTCCCACTTTCCAATATGGGACATTTGTGAAATCTTAACATGCCCCCTCAAGATGGTGCCTCTTTTGGGCTCACCAATCTTGAATCGGATCTCAATTTCATTTGATTGGACCGAATACCCGTTTGGGCTTTATGGGCTCTGATATCATGTTAGAGACTATGAGGTTACACCTCAAAACCAATTGGTAATGAGGGGAGTAACTCATATCTCTTTTATATTGATGTTGGATTCCCCCACTTTCCAATGTAGGACATTTGTGAGATCCTAACTTTTCTTAATTGTCATAGATAAATGGAGGCGAATGAGTCTATCAGACATTATTGATGGACTTTATAAATCTGATTTTGCTATATTTGTAAATATTTTCATTATTTTGCTATTTATGCAATTTTTTTGCGTTATTATAATATACATGCAAATTTCCATAATTTTTGGTATCAACCTATTAATTAATTTTTTTTAGTATAACAATATTTGAAGAGATTTAAATATATAACACTAAGATCGTAAACATTCTTTATTGGTTATCTTGACAATAAAATATTGGTTACATTTATTTACTATATTAAACCTTAACTCATACACTTGTATGAAAAAATTTTGGAAAAAAAAACAGTTGCATTAAATTTATGCAATACTAGCTAGCTATTGTTTTGTGAATCTTTCAAATTTTTAGTACTTTTTCACTCTTTTAGTCTACATATTGGCCACAACTTTACCAAATATTTTGCACCAGTCAATTTCATAAGTTCAAAGCCCAATGAAAAGCCCAAATGAAATGCCCAAAATATAATATTTTTAGAGAAAAGTTTTCAGCTTTTTTATTTTATTTTTATGAAAAACATATTTTCAGCTTAACATTTGCATACTAATGTTGGGAGACTTGAAGGGTCAGCAAGGCATCAAAGTTTTACTTTTATAATACAAAAAACCAGTATATATATACAAAACCATCCATTAATTTGAATACAATCCTATAAATTCATATTCAATTAAACATTAACAAATCACTATTAAAAAAACACACATAAGAAATATAATTTATACCATAAACACTTTATATGACTAAAAATAAGGATGATAGTATATAGTATCACAAATGATTCAATCATGACACTTTCTTAAAATTGTAAAATTTTAAAATATATTTATTTGTGTCTCAATATTAAAGTTCATATCTTATACATACAAATTTACATTATTTTTATTCATAAGTAAGTTGCCCTCCTAAATTAAACTCATATCTTTTAGTAAAATAGGACACTAAACTATCCTATTTTATCTATAGAATATTCAATCTAAGACTCTTAGGGCATGTTTGGCTTTGAGGGGATGAGTTGGATTGAGTTGAGTTGGGATGAGAACATAAGTGAAATAAGTTTATGTTTGGAGGAATGAAAGAAAAGATAAAATTATGTTTGATGCGATGGGAAGAGAATGATTTAAGTTTTTATTTAAATAAAAAAATTGATATTTAATAATTTTTTAATAATAAAGTTATGTTTGATGTTATGGAGAGTGAATTGTTGAAGTTTTTATTTAAATAAAAAAATAAATCTTAAGTAGTTTTTTAATATTTTAATATGTAAATAAAAATGTAGGGCCCACGCGTAGAATTGGGTAAGAGTTTGATGGACTTATGGAAGTTCATAGGGCAAACATGGAATAGAAACCAGCTAACTCCACCATTTGTCGATGGGGCAAATATGCTCTTAGTTAACAACATAATCTAAGCTAGAACACATATTAATTAAAAAAGTAGTCATTTTCTTCTGACAAAACATGACAATATTAAAGCATCATACACCTTTTTTTTTAAAAAAGAATTTATATATTTTAATCGCTAAAAGTAAGTTGTTAAGGATGACAATTTTTTATACTGAAAAAAAAATTAGGATGATAATTTTTTATACATGTTCTTAGTTTTGTTTTTTTTTTTTTTGTTTCATACATTTTATTATGGTCAATATATAGGATTGCACTCTATCTATATTCTCAAACAATTATTCCTTCCAACAAATTAGGGCATACAAGTCTTCTTTATTTAATAGTCTTTTTTTTTTAATTATGTTTAAGAATCCCAAAGTTCAGACTTCAAAAAAAATTAAAAAATGCATACCAAATCTCAACCACGATCAATCATCATGAGATAGCTCAATTGGTCATGAAGGGTCTTGAGATGCATAAAGTGATGAGTTCAAATCTCATGGTGGACGCAAGCTAGCCCGGACAAAATACGAGTACACAATAGTTACTCGTTTATACATTTTAAGTTTCACAAATTCTTTGTTCTAAATTTTATGATTCTCTGTGTCCATAGTTAACTTAAGGAACCGTAATAATAAATTTCTATATTGGTATAATATTAACTACTTTAGTTATAAAGTTTCAAAATTTTAATTGCATTTTATTCAAAAAAATTATACCAATAAAAATAATTATCGTCATTTATATATTCATAATCTAACGTTTATTAAACTAACGTCAGACAAGAGTAGTAGTACTAATTAGGTTTGTATTTCTAACTTAGAGTGAAAACATGAAGAATAAAGTCAAATGAATTAGAAAAAACTGATTTCAAATTGAAATTTGATTAATCTATTTAATAATAGAACGTCACGTTGAATGATCATTATGCTATAGTTTTATTTTGATAATATATTATATTGTATGAAAGTTAAAAGGGATTAAAATGTGTTATTTAATAATGATTTAAATATGTATCGTATGAGAAGGGAGACAAAATGATGTAACGTCCACAAGGGAAAATTAAAATTTTCTAATGTTATATATATATAAATCATCAAATATTCTATGTACTTAACAAGGGATTATATAAAAGTACTAAATAAAAACAAAGGGTTATATAAAATGTTAGAAATGAATAGTAATTTTTTATAAATGAATGGTTATGGTGACTGATTATTTTGAATGGTTAAAATGAGTAACTAGAAATGAACGATTATTTAAAAGTATTACAATAACTCATTTTGATGTAATTTTGTAGGGAGGAATTGAAAATCTCCCTCCAAAACACCCCATTGTTTTCATTTGGGAAGTGAATGATAAGAGATGAAAGTACCAAAATAATTAGCTTTTGGGGACATGTTTTGCAGGTAGCTATGAAAGCCTCATCCTGAAAGAACACAAGCAGAGATGGGAGTAAAAAGTAAAAAACAAAATTGGAGCCTCCATCTCTAAGCAGTCCAAATCATGCAAAAAGTAAAGAGAGAAACATAATGATTTTGTTTCATAAAGTTAAATGATGAAAATGAAATAATTGAGTTAGCTAGGGTTGTTTTACACATCTTTAACTATTCATTTATGGCCCTTTTCTTCATCTACAACATTTTTACGATAATATTTGAAGGTAAGAGATTCGAGAAAAAAGTACATACCTTTGAACTATACTCACTCTAACGCAGAGAATAGCATATTTTGATGTCGAACATTGAGAAGTATCTCCCGGTTATTAATTTCGGGAGTTCTTAAGTTACTAGAGGTATCTCGGTTAACTTCAATTCTTCCGAATCATCATAGATTATCTAACCAAAACCCTATATTAACTTCGAATCTGATGTTTTTAATGAAAATTTAAAAGAACGTTACACACCTTTCGATAAGTCATCGATTATCGATAGTTTTACGAGAAGTAAAAAGGAGGAGCTCCCTTCAGTCCAAGCAAAGAAAAAGAGAGAGTGCAAAATAACTCCCGCTTCATTCACACAATCACAGTAGGGGAATTTAGAGAAATTAGAATTCTACTACGTGTTTAAGTGAATGAGTCGGCAGTTACTTCAGCAACCCCTTTGAATCCTTCCATGAGTGGGCTGAAGGAAGCTCTTTCTTTCCATTTCTATTTGAAAACCTATGAGTGCATAATTTGAAAACCTAAACATTTACCAAGGAAGCTTTAAATACTATACTCTATTCTAACAAAACTAAAATAAGAAAGAAAAGAAACTAAATTGGAGCATAAACTAAATTATTAGACTCATGGAAAAGATATGATTAGAATAAATTATCTAATTTGTAAGGTTGGTTGGCTAGTTTGGTCCATGACAAAATTGGTGGACAAAGGATTATTTGGTTGGAATTTAGCTTGGTCATTTCGGGGTAAGGGTAAGCCCATTTCGGGTTTGATCCTTCCATTTTTTACTTTGGTGGGGTCACGAACTTCAGTAGTCATCACGCTCCAAGAACTACTCCCCAAAGTGCTTAGAAAGTCACTCTTGTTTGAGTTGATGATGGTTGTAAGGTTTACTAGTTGGTTTATTGAACTACTTGTTTTTCAACAAAAAAAAAGAACAAATAAATTATCTAATCAAAGACACAATTATTTACAAAAGTGGAGGAAACAGTACTTAGTTGGGAAGAACAGTTAAAAAAGGGTTATAAATTTTTGAGTCAAGCATTCAGGTGGCCTTGGAAATCCAAGTTTTGGCCATGGGATTTCTCAAAAACATCCAAAATAAGCAAAATATAACTCTATAATCAAGACCCATACTCTCAAATTAATGATAAAAAAAAAAACTATCAAAAAAAAAAAAAACCCATAAACTAACAGGCCAGATCTCTCCAAATAAACTTGTATAATTTCTATAAAAGAAAAAAAGTTAGAACCTTGAACCTGGAAATGGCAGCATGATGATGAAGACAAGGAAGAATATATAAATCAAAAGAAGCAAATTAAGAGAAGAGATAATTGTTGGAACCCTAAAAATGAAGGAAATTAATGGGGAAACCCTAAAAGGAGATAGGGGATTTTGGAATTGAGAGATGGAAAAAAAAAAAGTTTGAAAAAAAGGAAAAAATGGTGGTAATAAAGGAGGAAAGGGAGATATGTAATTTTTTTTAAGAAAAAGAAAAGGAATATATGGAGAGATGATGGGACAGGGTTGCCATAAGAGTTAGGGACATAAAAGTGGACTAAAAATCTAAAGAAATCTATCAAAGAGGGAAAAGCTTATTAGAGAGAGAGAGCAAAGGAAAAGAGGGCTTTGTTAGAGAGTGAGAGAAAGAACCTAACATAGGAGAAAATGTTATGAGACAGAAATTCTAATTTTTAACAATAAATAAATAAATAATAAAAGATTAGGTGAGGGATATGTGGGTTTATGTTTTTTTTTTTTTTTTTTTTTTTGAGATGAAATTATTGAGAGAGAGATTTAAATAAGAAAAGAAATGAATAGAGATAGATACTAAGAAAATTGTATTGGATAATTTAATTTTACATTTTACAAAATAATTATAGATCTATGCAAATTTGAAAATATTTAGTATTAATAATCAAAATATACAATATAAATAATATTTATCATATTGTATTATGTATTAGTTATTCGGTATAAAAAATATTTTTTATATCGTATATTTAATTATAATTGCTAAATTTTTCAAATTTATCTAATATTATAAATATATTATCAATTTGGCATATTTTTGCAAAAATTCATAGATACTATTGAGCTTTCTTTATTTATCTATATTAAATTAATCTTTGAAAAAACAGTCAAATCTCAAATAATTATAAATTCCAACTCCATTATTGTTGAGCTAAAATATATATTTTCTCCCGGCTAACACTAAGAATCTTTTTAGGGGACATTTTTACCCAATAGATCAAATTGATAAAATATTTACAAAATTAATCAAAATTTAAAAAAATTAGTTACCATAGTCAAATATACGGTATAAAATAATATTTTTTATACTGAATAACTAATACATAATACAATATAATGAGTATTTATACTGTATATTTGACTATGGAAGCAATTTTTTTCAAATTTGTCTAAATCTATAATTATTTTATAAAATTAGACTATCTAGACAATTTCTCATCTTTTTATTGGTCATCGTAACAAATTTGATAATTGTTTATTATCTTTTAAATATAGTAAAAGTATCTCTTTTGCATAATTTTTTTTTATATCTCTGCATGTAATACATTAATGGTAATTAGCCGGAAAATCTATATGAAAAATTGATTTTAGTTAAAATATGAGTATAGTTCAATCCCTATTATAAAAGTTCAATCAAATTTTAAAAATAGTTGAAATGTTAGTAAATTAAGAAATTTATAAAGAAAAACATTTTATATTTGACAATGTTCAAGAATAGCATTTTATCACTGTGTTATTTTTAGCTCTCTTTTTTTGAGCTAATGTTATTTTTAGCTCTTAAATTTTAATTAATTAGTTGAAAATATAATGCCGATCATGAGAAATAAAATTAAAAAGAAGAATAATATTTATATTATCTAAAATAAATAAGAAGAAAAAATTACTACTTTAAATTCAAAAACGTAGTTCCCACATTAGTTTGTAAAGTCTGAATTTTCAATAAATTATATTTCAAAATTTTTAGGTAACTGTTATTAACTTTAAAATATTGTTAAAAAAAAAAATTAAAATAAGGAAATTTACATGAATAACAAAGAGAATTTACCAATCATCAGCCCATTCTACCTCTATTATATTTATAATACAATTTCTAAAATAATTCATTTATAGTAGATTAATTTTTATCACTGATAGATAACTTAAGTAGTGATAGAATGAGTCAATTGAATTCTATCACCACTAAAATTCAATAAGTAATAGAACTCAATTTAATTTTTCTACTACAAATAAATTAATTTTAATTTTGTGTTATAAATAAAAATATTTTACCTTTTTTTTTGCTACCCAATAACAGAAGTAAAAAAGAAAACAAATACTCAATCAAGTGAAATTAAATAAAAATATATAAAGTTGAAATATTTGACCGTGCATGAAATATTATTTTATTTTATTTTAAGTTGTTATAATTAAAAAAGAGATCTACGTATTTGTGATCTATAATAATTTTTTTAAAAATTACGTATTTATCACATTATCAACTCAATCTTAAAAAGAAAAAAAAAAGTGTGGAAAGATGTGGGGAATATTTGTTTTGATGAGAAACATCCAAGTTATTGTACTGTGCAGCCTGCGAAAGTAATAGCAACACTGCTGACTGCTCTACTATTTCTCTCTTTCACCCATGCCATTCCCACAAAAATATCACAACTTTTAGGTCGGGTTTGATTTGCCGTTTGAAATCTAGGGTTTGGGTTGAAAATTCGAAGATTTGGAATCAATTGTTTGGTAAAATGTAAAGATTCTGGAGAATTTGATTTTGGGGATTCGATACAACATTATCTTAATTTTGGGTTATTAATACAACAAACCAAACACCGTAATCAAGATTTCGGGCCTTGTTTGGTTTGCAGGTTGGGATCCTAATTTCCCAGAATCCCACTACCGTAATCTGTTTGGGATCCAAAAATAATAATATTTTTGTTCCAAATTAGAGATACCGTCCCCTTCTATTTTAAAAATTGATATTTTTTAATTTTATAAAAAATAGATGGACTAAATTTTAATTTTTAAAATTATATTGACTAAATTTTATGTTTTAAAATGTAATCATTTTCTTATAAAAAATAATAAAAAAAAACATTCTATTAATGGAGTCTATCAGACACTATTGAATGGAGTCTATCAGACACTATTGATGGAGTTTATCAGACACTATTGAGGAAGTTCATCGATAGTGTCTGATAGACTCCATCAGATACTATTGATGGAGTCTATCAATCTGATTTTGCTATATTTGCAAATATTTTCAAAAAGCTGTTATTTATTTAATTTTTTTACCTTATTGTAATATACATGCAAATTCCCTTATATTTTACCTTTTTTATATATAAACAAAATCATTTTCATTTTGTTTTTATGAAAACAAAATGTAATATGGTGAGAAAGGTGTTTCGTGAAATTAGACGATTTGAAGAGAAATTTATTCAAATACTTGATGTATATCAAGAAAAACAAAAGAAAAAAAAAATGTAACGAAACTTTACTTTCTCCAAATAATATTTATATATAGGCATGAAATCATTTTCATTTTGTTTCTATGAAAACAAAATGTGATATGTGAGACGAGTCTTTTGTGAAATAAATCGATGTGCACAATAAATCTCTTTCTATTAAATATAAATTCCTGAATTTTGTTTTCAAAAAAAAAAAAATAATAATAATAATAATACCATTTTCATTTGGAAATTTGTTAGGTATACCAACTCTATGGTTCTCTATTAAAATTATATCACATTTTTATCAAAAATTCGTTCATACCAAAGTTTAGAGCGATTGAACTCAATCAATAACTAGTGATTGAACTCAATTAATTTGTTAAGTGATTGAGCTCAACTGATTGAGTTTAGTCACTAGTTATTGAATGAGTTCGATTGAGTTCAATCACTCAGAATTTGAATATATATGCAATTATTTCCAATTTTATGTTATAAATGCAATTTTTTAGTTCATTTTTGTTATAAATGAAAATTTCCCTTTTCATTTTCCTCATCTGACAGTGGCATATAATACAGAATAAAGAGGAGCAGCAGCCTGTCTCTAGAAATGTGTAAGCTTATTATTTCTTGTTTCAAGCCATTGGTTTCAACCCTAAATAGATCTTTTAACATTTATTCCCTTCTCTCTCATGTTTCAACTCTTCCCTTCTCTCTCATGTTTCAACTTTTTATGGCGTACTCTTTTATTGAGTTTTAAAAGAAAATGTTCAAACTATTCGGGCCAACTTGCGCACATTTTGATTCATGTTACATACTGTTTAACTCTAAAATATTTAGATCTAAAAAAAACTCGTAGTAAATTAATTTGTAGGTAAGTGGCTACTCACTTTTTAACTCCCCGAGGCTTTCTTAGTGTAGTGTTTTTTTTTTTTTTAAAGTTAAAGTTGATTTAACGTACAATATTAGTTGATTCACAAAATTGTAAGTTCAAATTCTTTGTAGGGACGATTCCTTATCTATTACATTATAATTCATGTTAGATGATCATGTACTTATTTTTAAGTTTACGAGTGTGAAGAGAAATAATGTTTATTTCCTAGGTTGAGTATTTCTCATGTTAACTTTAATTGTACTATTTATTAGTATTGCGATTAAAATCTCATATTACTAAGGTTAGGAAAGATCTTAGTATATAAAGAAATGACAACATCTCTATTAATATGGAGTCTTTTGGATTTTGTTTGACAATATTATATGAATGTATAAGTAAGGAGAATTTTGTTGTCCCTCACACTCTTCTAATACTCTTTTCTCAATTATTTATGCATTGAAATAAAATTCAATAGTTAGTTTTTGTTGTCCTACATTTTCTTTTTGCTCTGTTGTATTTGATGCTGGATTTTTTTTGATAAGATTTTTGCTTATATTATTATTACTATTCTTAACAATATCAAATAGCTAGGTCTTTAATTTTGTGCACAATAAATCTCTTATCTATTCAAATTAATTTATATTTAATAGGAGCTAAACTTTTATCTAGTAGAATGATAAAAAAAATGTTGAACAAATCAATGACTCATCAAAAACAAAATTCAACAATTCATTAACCTTTTTTTTTCATGACTAATAAAAAGGAAAGAAATTCTTTGAATATCAAAATTATAGAAAAATTCAAATATAATCAAAGATGATTCAAATATAATAATAATAATTTTTAAAAATAGTTAGTGACATTCCAACCCTCAAAAGACTTCAATCAAGTTAAACATATTAAAAAAAATAAGTGAAATTGATTGAAAACAAGCTAATAAGTAAAATTGACGAAAAACAATAAGTGGAACTATGAAAATTGAAATATTTTGATATGTATAGAATATATAAAAAATATTCAAAATTAAAATAATGATACTCGAGGTATTTAACTTTAATTATTATCTTAATTTAAAGTAGTAATTTCTATGTAGAGTCTATAATCCTCTCCAAAAAAATTCAAAAAATTCACAATTTAAAAAGAAAATCCAAAAAGATCGAAAATTGTGTTGATTAACAAAAAACTATTTATAACATCATATACGGTGCGATTGGTTATCTGATTTGGCGTTAATCCATTTTCACTCCACAGTCACAGATTTGATACATGGAATCAGTATCTGTAATTCTCTACCCCAATTTGTAAAAGAAAAAAAAGAAAAAAAACTATTTGTAACATGTACAACAGTACATGGAACAAAAATTATTTGACACAGAATCATTATCATGTCTGTACAGATTACAGTCATTCTTCATATAAAATGCACTTTTCACACTGGAAATTCCTTTGGTTAAATATTGAATTTCATTGAATTTAATGAAGAAATGGGATTTTATTAAATCCATCTTCTGTTTTGACATCTAACTTGTCATAATGATTACAAAGCATTGATATAATACTAATCCAGTTCAGAATTTGAAAACATCCTTAAATTCATCTGGATGTTTTTTTCCCCTCTTCTTTCCCTTTTTCTTTGTTCTTTCTCCCCCCTGTTTCCATCTGATAAACAATATGTTTATTTGTTAAGCTGATTGAGAGCTAGCTGTTACGTCGAAAAATGGTAATTTTTCGTCTAAAACAACTGGAAAAGTAAGCTTGTTGACCCGTCGCCAAATGTTCGAAGTTCTGCAGGCTTTACCAGTGCCCGGCATAGAGGGCAAGTTCTTTCTCTTTCAAACCTGAAAACACAAGTACTCAAACCAGTAAATGCAAGTGCAATGACATTGGCAACAGATGATATTAATTCCTAAATATGGCACTCATTTGAACTTTTGACTACACTATGCCTGAAGCATTATGTACAGTCAAAAAGAATCATGCCATTATGAAAAAAGATTAAAAGGCTCATCAATTCTTTCTTCATTTTTTTTCTTTATTTTGGTTTCTTTGGTGTGCGTGTGCAGAAGTATTTAAATGATAACCATAGTCATCCTAGCTATGGGCATATATCCTAGACGCTAACAATAAGAATGATATCAGTCAAGATGAAAATAGCTCAATTAGCAAGACGTATCATCGACCAAGAGGTCAAACGACAACTCTACCCCATTTTTTGAACTCAAAATAACAAGAATGATATTACGATATAGTGATCACCTCAATATTAATGACTACAACGATGATAAGTCGAAGGGAATTAAAAACACATGAGGATGCAATGGTGGTTTTTGAAGCAGAAGGTGTGTAGAAAGACTAAAAAATTATATGCATGTGTTCGTGAAGCTTCATTCTTCACACTTTAATTTTTTTTTGAAACCGAGAAATTGGAACTTCGCTCGTCGCTCCACCATACATGAGGGCACCTACGCCCGTCCCAAGCCTGGACCCATGAAACAACAAGGGAGTTTACCATTATGCTCACTCATGAGACTCGAACTTGAGACCTCCAAAGAAATATGCCTTGAAAGCCCCATACCGAAGAGAAGCATAATGTCGCACTGCGGTTTTTCTCCAAGCCTTGCATGAACTTTTTGGCTTATAAAAAGGTTGATAATTACTCTAGTACCTAAGGGTTCAACTTTTTTTTTAAACCGAAAAAATCGAGACTTCGCTCCACTATACCCGGGATAACCACGTCCGTCCTTGGGCTAGGCACCAGGAGACATCGAAGGAGTGAAGACACGGGAGGTGCCTACAAATTAATGTCATAGATGAGTCTCGAACTTAGGACCTTCAAAGCCCAAGTATTCGACCACCACACCACCCCGGGGACACCTAACAGTTCAAATTATAATGCTGTCTACCTGTTCTATATATGGAGGCCTGATATGAATATAGTGATGCATTGTTGGTAGTATTCAGAAAACATAAAGAGACGTGAAGTCATCATACTAACCATTCAGAAACACAATCTTCACAGAAGATGTGCTTGCAACGTAAGAGGATTGGAGCATTCATCTTCTCCTGGCAAATAGCACAGAGGTCTCCCGCAGCATTTACCTGCAAAATTAATGTAATGAAATTCTATTCTTTGACCATACAATGCTAGAAAAATCACAGGACATAGATTTCCCTTCAATGGATAAATAACATTTAACCAATCATGTATATAACAATACTTATGTCAAGAACTTCTCCTAACACAATGTTGGTGACATTGAAGGGCCAATAGCCAAATTACTTATGACTTTTTGTCTCTTGATGGATCTAAAAATGACAACTTCATAAGAAGCATATCTCATGAAGTACAACCTGATATAAGCAACTACATTGAAATAAAAGAAAAGAGAAAATTTAAAGATGAAAAAAAAAAAAAGACATTGCTGAACTCAAATCATATAACTTCATGAAGTACAAAAGTTAAGCTTCGCACCGGTGAGAGATAGGACATTGGTTTAGTTTATCTAACTGAAAAATCTAGGTCGTGATTTACCAACCAACACCATAACCTGTAGGCAGTAGGCTAGTAATACTATCACATATTAAAGAGAAGGTAACAAAAGGATCCCCTTAACAAGAATATATATATATATATATATTTTTTTTGGAAACCGGAAAATCGAAGCTTTGCTCCACTCTACCCGGAGTAACCACGCGCGTCTTTAGGCCAGGTACCGGGAGACATCGAAGGAATGGAGGCACGAGAGATGTACAAATTAATGTCACAGGTGAGTCTCAAACCTGATACTTTAAGGGGGGCACACTTTCAAAACTCAAGGCTTCAACCACCGTGACACTCCTTTAACAAGATATTAAGATGAGATGACTAGTAACATTAAGATTCAAGAAAGCACTAAAAAAGACATTCAATCATCTCAAAGGGTTCCACAAATAATTATGTCGTTTTGTTATTTGAGGGATATATCATTTAGAATGAGAGAAACAGTTGTGTAAAATCATATACAAGAAGAAACACAAAGCTCTTACAAAAAAAATGAAAATGCCGAATGAGACTACAACATACAGATGTACTTGCCTGTTCTGATGTGGCATATGATCCATAATGAACTTCTTTTCGTGATAGAGCTTTAAACGAAGCAACGAACGATTGAATCTAAAGAGAAAATATGGCAAAAAAATGGTATATGAAACAAATTGGTTTCCAATAACTATGACGTGATATTAAACTTTAGAGTGTTTATTTAATGTATAACTATTCAAGTTTTAAAGCAGACCTTCTCAACAACAGATGTTAGCTTGAAAGTTAAATACAGTCCTGTTGTCAGTGACGAAAAAAGGCTTCCTTGATCTTTGTTCAAGAAGAATCGGTACCATACAGGTGTCGGTAATAATGCACGGTACAATAGAAGAGAGTATTCCACGAGAGTTAAAATTTGACCCTAAAACATGAATCAACAACAAAAAAAAAGCAACAAATCAATTGTCAGATATTTCAATAAAATGAATGGTTAATATGAGACAGACACACATGACACATCATATGATTAAGCTAATTTTGAGATCTCACAATACCTGCCGGCGAAAATTATGGCCTCTGCCATTCTTGTAGTAAATAAGAAGAACACATTTGAGAGCCATTGCAACCTGCCTTGCCATCGTATCTGACAACACAAAATAGTTCAAAATCGAACCCAAAACAGTAATGACAACTACAAGTATATTAAAATCATAAGTATGAAATTGCACAGAAAGTTACGAGAGAAATACAACAAAGCCAGAATAAGAGGAATTCAAACCATTTAAAAATAAAACACACGCACAATCATTCTTTCAATTTCTGGCAATTATCCTGATTCCTATCTTGAAAACTATGTTTACAAGATCCAAATAGATAGCATAAGGATAATAAACATTTTATGCTCTTTTTATATCACCATCTAGGCTAACTAAATATAAATAGCACTATGATGCGTAAGGCAAGAGTGTGGACCACATAATAGGTGAAGAATAATCTTTGCGAACGTCTTCCAAAGCTCCATTCCATATGATAATTCAATCACTATATCTACAGAAACTTTATAAGCTAAAGCAGGAAGAATCCGTACCGTTAACTAAAATGATGAACAAGGCATGCCAAAAAGGTGGTACTGTCTTTGGAGGAAGCATGACCAACGGGTACAGAAGATCGTCACTATGACACCACCAGTAAATCCCAGCTACATGAACCAAAAATGTGATAGAAATACCAGCAAGGACATAAATTTTCCTCTCCCCCTAAAAAAGAGAGAGAAAAAAAATCAGTACGTATTTCTTTCAAATGGATTCTAAATGAAGTTGAAAAATAAATAAAATACTAATAGATAAAATAAATCTTGGTTTAGGTTTACACCACCTTTAGAGCCGTCTGCTTCTTGAGAATATCGTTTGACTTATACATGACAGCTGATATCCAAATTGTGATGAAAAAACCTGGAAATATCAAAGACAAATTTTCACCAATCAGAGTAAAAGGCAGGAGACTATAAAAAGTGATCAATTAAATGAACATTAAACACTACTTGTCTTTAAGGTTACAGCCAACAGTGGAGTATGGTAACTCCCTTTGGTTAAATAATGGAAGAAAATTAATGTGAATAATGTTGACTACCAAACAAACATGTCAAAAATATGTTCCAATGTTTTATGGCAAAGTGACACCTCCAAACCAAATGATCTGATGCTACCATAGGTCTATAACTGTTGCCACATTATTCCTCTACTTCTTTCTCAACGCCTTCCTCCTCGTTCCCATGAGCTTCCTTTTCAATGCATATTTCATTTTACAATACATGAAAACGTTTGCAAGTAGTTGAAGCCAATTATCAGCAATGTTAATCAGTTATTGTTTTTCTTCATCCAAATTAAATTCTAAGAAATTTGGTAGTAAGGCAGTTTCAAGGCTGTTCAACAACCACGTTGCATGTAACCCTACATCCCTATCATATAACCAATAACCACATGGAGTAGTCTATTGATGAAGGTTAATCAAGAGGGTCTTAAATAACTCAAAGTTGATGGGTTCAATCATGATGACCACCTACTTAGAAAGTAATTTCATATAGGTTTCCTTGAATCCAAATGATGCAGGGAGGTTGTACATTCCGTGACAATAATGTAAGCTAGCCCAAATAGTAACGAATATAAAAAAAAAATAGTACTCTACAATATGAAATTACAAACAACACTAATTTGATAAGGCTTGAGGGGTTTGAAGGTGCGCTCAAGGTCCCATGTCCAAGACTCACCGGCAACATTCATTCGTAGACACCTCGTGTCTCCATTCCTCCGATGTCTCCCACACGATAGTGGTTTGGAGCGAAACTCCAATTTTCGGGTTCAAAAAAAAAATAGAACAATTGGGGGACGGGGGGAACTATAAAATCTGATAATGTCATTCTATAATTTGTCATAATGGGTAAATGGAAATGAAATTGGAAACTACAATTAATGTAACAAGAGAGAGATAGAACAAAAGGAGAGCACCTTCCAAATGCTGACGAATAAAAACAATGAGCAACAGCAAAGAGAAGGGAAGAATCTGCTCAATCCATCTAGCAACCTGCTGAATATCATATCTCTGATAAGACGAATCTCTATTAACGCTCTCTTCCACGCCATTTCCAGATTCTCCATCGACGCCGCCGGTTCCGGAATCAACAGACGAGGAACTGGGGGACATCAAAGGAACCCGCTCCACATCAGGAGAATCCGGCAAATCCCCAGAAACAGAAAGCCCACTAGGAGAAGGATCTTGCTCGCCAGACCCAATAATCCGAATCGAAACCTCCCCTGAGTCACCGGAAGAGGAAGAAATAGGGCCGGAAGGAGAAGAAGAAGACGAAGAAGAAGAAGACAAAGAAGAAGACGAAGAGGAGGAGGGCGTCAAATGATTGGGAGAAAAAACCCGCAAATCGGGAGTGGCGGAGGCGTTGATGACAGGCTCAGATTCATGGCGAACGGCCCTGGTGGGGAGAATTCCGGAGTAATCCAAAATGACAGAGAGAGGCGAACGGAAGAAATTGAGGGACGGGATCGAAACCCCGAATCTGGATGAGCTGCTGCTACGAGGATTGGGATCGGAATTGGAAGCCGAGGATTCCATTGGAGCCCTAATGTAATGAAATACGATACGATTGATGATTACCTTTCCCCCTTCTGTATGTAGGTAAACCGATTCGACCCCTTGGGGAATCCCACCACCTGGAAGCGGAAATAGGGCGCTTGAGGGCGGAGAGCGGCGGCGGAGGGAGGTGGGGTCGTCGCCGGAGGGATTGCGGGGAAGGGGAAAAAGGGGAAACGGAGAAATGGGTTTGTGGGGAAAATGGAGAAATGAATGGGGAAATGAAGCGTACAAATATACGTATTAAAATACGACTCATTCAGCTCTCGGCCTCAGCCTCAGCCTCTCTTCCAAGAAGTCGGTGGCGGATACCAATGAATCAGACCGTTGAAGTGCTACTCAAGAAATATAAATAAATAAATAAATATCTATTTTCATGTTTCATTCATTATTTTCATCCATTTAACTAATTTAAGCCGCTTTCAAAAAAAAAAACTAATTTAAGCCATCAATTTCCACTCCATTGTCACCGGTTCGATCCCTAAAATCGGTAGGTGCAATTTCTCTTCATCCAATTTTTACTAAAAATAAGCCATCAATTTCATTAAAAAAAAAATCATCAATTTCATTTAATTTGATTGAGACTTTTGACATATTTGAACTTTGATATCCATAAATTTCTTTTCCTTAAAAATATTCTCTGATACTAAAGTACTCTTTTTTTTATAAACTATGTACCTAATTTTGATTGTTAGTATATATTTTTTTAGATTATAACAATTTAGGGGTGGGAGACTATTACATTTGTTAATATATTTATAATATCAATTTTGAGTTCTACAATAATTAAGAGTTTGTTATACTTACTTAAATTGCGAAGAAAAAAATAAAGATTAAGAAATATAAAGTTGTCTAATTTACATCAGTTTTCAAGGTTGATGTTAAAAACAAATTATCGCAGCACAATTGATTATTTCAACTTCACGATCACGAGTTTGTACCCGAAAAACATGTTCGACTCTCATGTTATTTGAAGTTCAATGGTCACATTTGAAAAGCTTCCCCAAAAAAACAAATTACTAAGCAAAATGAGAATGGCTCCACAATGACTTTAATAAACTCCACGGACAAGTCTTTTTTTTTAATATAATTTTGTAGTAAATATAGGGTTCACAAGCATCTGATCCTTAATAATTCCTTATATTATGGTATTGTAATCAAAGAAATGAGCATTCAAAGAGCATTCTCGTTTGTATCCTTAAAATTTGTAAGAGATGCTATTTTAGAAATTTTAGTTCGAAATTCATCATAAAATTACTTGTTATTTTTTATTTTTCATTAGATTTATCTTTCTTTATCTACACATATCTATCTCTTAATAAATGTGGGACTACCCTTTGTTTATATTTCGAGTACATTGAGACCCGCACAATACTCCTAAATATATAACGAGGGAAAACTTCAACATATCAAAATTTAGACCCGTTCTTTTTCCTTTGATTTTTTTTTTTTTAATTTTTAGTTTTTGAAATTAAAGCTAGTATTTACTTAAATTCAATACGAAAACAAGTAAAGTAGGTCAAATCTAAACAAATACTTTAAACCAAAACAATTATTTAAAAATGTAGGTCAATTCTAAACAAATTCTTTAAACCAAAAAAAATTATTTGTAAACTATTTTTTTTAGCTTTTAAATTTTAGTTTGAGTTTTAAAAACATGAGTAAAATTTAGATATTAAAAGTAATGAAAACCCTATATTCCAATAGTAATCGTAAACTTAAATTTTTTTTTTTTTAAAAAAAAAAAAAAAAAAAAAAAAAAAAAAAAAAAAAAAAAAAATAGTTATCCAACGAAATAGGGTGTACAACCACGCCAAAGCTTTATTAACAGGAGATTGTCCCCAACCAAAACATGAACACTATTGTTTTGAAGATGTATTATTAAGAAGTGTTGGACCTAATTGTGAACCCAAACTAAGACATGGGTTTGGGTGATATATGACTTATCAGTCAACTTCAACCCTTCCAGTTGTCCTTCAGCCTCCTGATTTCTCTAAGAGCTTCTACAGGAGATTCACTTCCTACCTTCTTCTGCAATAGTAGTAAAACCACCAATCAGGTACCGACGGGTCGTTTTGTTGTATTGCAAAGACTTTTAAGATATGATGCAAGATGAATCTTGTTCTATCATTGAACAATAGAGATTGCAATATGATGGAAAGAAGATCGTCTTCGAGACGAGCATTGAGAAGATCATAGCTATTTCTGGAATTTGTATGCTAATTGAAAAATAAATCTGACATTTCTCCTCTAAACCCACGGCACCACTGCCCCATGCTTAGGCTGCGGCACTGGGATATATCGGAGGAGTTGAGACACAATTAGAGTGTAGTGTCTACAAACTAACGTCACAAGCAGAGGTTGAACCTGAGATCTCGGGGGAGCAAGAATTAAATGATAATGGATGAAACAAAACTAGTATGGTTTGATTATGAAAAACGACTAGCTACAACCTAAATTCATGTTTTTTTTTTGGAGAAATTGAATAACATCTAAAGAAAGCTATGTGAGTGTCTAAATCATGCACTTTGACCATTCTCTGCCTGACCTAGGACATCTTTTCTATGATCGAGAATCGAAGCTTTGCCCCATAACATACCCAGGTATGATTGAAAATCGAAGCTTTGCCCCATCACATACCCAGAAGAACCTACGCATGTCCCAAGGCTCAAGTCTAACCCTACTACATTTGATTGTACCAGTAACTCGTATGATAACTTGTAGGTAAGTGATACGAGACTCTTATTTGACCATGATGGATGAAAGAAAGCTCTATTAGCACAAGAAAAAGCTAAGCACAACCCACCAGTCATTTTTTTTTTTTTTTGGGGTATAACGAATATGAAGGTGTTTGAACCTTTGATTTATTGTATGTAGAAACTTCAGAAGTTCTATGAATAAGAGTACCTGAACTTGGGGTAGATCAACCCGCATGAATGGGTTTGTCTCCATTTCTTCTTCAATGGTCGAAGGAACGGTTGCTTGTCCTGCTCGCCGCTGGCCCTGAGCCCATGACAACTTACCTTTTATCTTCTCATTGTCTGGTTCAACTGTCAGAGCAAACTGCAAGTTCTTCACAGTGTACTGTAGATAAAGAACCAGCATTAAAATGTTTGGAAATTCAAATAAGCATAATGAATGTAATTTTACCAAAGACAATGAAACGATCAAATCAGTTGGAAGGAATGCTCATTCCAACCAAGAAATCACTACGGTTGAGATGCCTTGGAACTCTGAATTCCGATGCCCCACGATTATTTGGTCGGGAACTATGATGCCTCACAATCACTAGAGTTTACATTTTGTAGTCCGTATCTCCAAATTAACAAAAGAGTTCTTTTATTTGACTGATACTAACACACAGTTAGCAAACCACGCAAATCATCGTGTTTAGTTTCATGTCTCTCTGTTTTTCTTTGATTGTTGTTCTGTTATCATAACAGCTACAAAAGATATCATTTTCAAGAAACTAGTACAACGAATAACACTTTTTTACAGCATTCAAATACTGTTATTCTGTGTTGGGAACAGATGCACCAAATACTAATCTCGTTGTAATATTGATGCACGAGCACGACGACAACCCTATCTATGATTTTCTTCTCAGCTGAGGCATTAAGTTCAAGAGGATGATTCAGGTCATTTATGAACAGGACTCATGGCATTTGTGTTCGCTACCAAGAAATAGTTGCCCCATCTATCTCCACGGTAATTCGTTTACTTTTGCAGGAATTTCATACCAGCCCCATTCGACAACATTTTCAGAATGTGTCATCATTGGGCGGGCATAATGAACTTTTTAGACACGGAGAAGTTAAATCGAATACCCAAGTGCACTTTTGGATCAAGGAGAGTACGGGTTGTCTTCCTCAAACGATTGTACAATAGAAATGATCAATGATTAATTGGACCATTCACATCTCCACTCTTCATCTTCATGAAAATAGAGCAAATCCATTATCCATCAAAACCAATACTAAACTACTACGATTAGTGAACATTTTGATTTTTTAAGATCATGGTAAAACATAGATTGCAACTATTTCAATAGCATGAGTTGGCATGGCTAAAGAGATCTAATAAAGACCAAAGAGAGAAGTAGAGAAGGCTTTTATGCTTACTTGAAAGGGATATGATATTTATCTTTAGTAAAAAATTTAAATAGAAAGTTTTATTAAAATTTATGCAACTTTATTAATTTATTATTATTTTTTATATACGTGAATGTCAAGATCAGCTTATGTGCACCTCGACTTTCTCATGGACATATCATACCGACCCTACAACATTTAAATATCAAAGAAATCCATAAAAAAAATATTTCTTAGGTAGGTGTACGTGTACACCATGGATTAAATGAACTCATAATCTCTTGGATCCCTAAGACCTTCTTTGACCGCTACGTCAACGATGATGGTTTACTCTCATTATAAAGTAACGAATACATATAAATTGGTATAACTTACTTCAGCATTTGGTTTTTAGCCATTTCAGTCAAACACCAAATAAATGCGCAGATCAGCTAATCTATAACCCGGAGTAACTAACTAACTGGGGAATAGATCAAAGTCAGATAATTAATTACCTCATGCCCACAGTACACTCGTGTTTGCTTTGGTAATGAACCCAAAGTGATGGATAGAGATTGATACATCTGCTCTGCTGTTCCCTCAAAAAACTTACCACATCCAGCAACAAACTACATACAGAGAAACCACAGTTAAGATGTGCTATAAGGAAATCCGCATAAAATAACCGTATACGGACTTGCTATGGTGTTCTGAAGAAAAGTATATACTACAAGATATATGATACCCAAAAACAAAACCAAATTCATTGTAAGATATAACTTTCTACTAAAGAGAGGTGTAAGGTAAAATTGCAAATATGTACTTTTTATATTTGTGAGTGTTAGGGCAAGCTTATGTGCACCTCAGCTCGATCTTTTTTTTTTTTTTTTTGGAAACCAAAAAATCAGAGCTTTGTTCCTCTATACCCGGGGTAACCACGTCCGTCCTTAGGCCAGGCACCGAGAGACATCGAAGGAATGGAGATACGGGAGATGTCTACAAATTAATGTCACAAGTGAATCTCAAACCTGGAACCTTGAGGGGACCACACCTTCAAAGCCCAAGCCTTCGACCACCTCGCCACCTCTTGGCCTTGGGACACCTCGGCTCAATTATTGTCACCCTACAACATTTCAATGTCAAGGATATCGTAGAAAATTATTTCCTACATAAGTGGTCACAATGGATTGAACGCATCGCCGATTTGCTACTTATGGCACTCTTGACCACTAGGTCACTTTTTTTTTTTTTTATAGGAAACGAACCACTAGGTCACTTCATAATGAGTTAAATCACAAGTCAATACTACTATAGAGATAAACCATCTCCTTGCCTGGTATATTATCTTTTATTCTGAAAACATTAGAAAAATAAGAAATCCCACCTTTTGTGATCTCCTGGGTTTTTGTAATAGGAAGAGTGTAATAATTCCCTATGTTTTTTTATTTAAAAAAACTTCGAATTCAAAGAGGACAAAACGAAAAAAGATATCCTGAATTAATGATATACCGTTAAAAGAAATAGCAAGAACAAGGGATTGACGGACGAACAAACAAATCATAATGCTTTTCATATGACTCACCAATGTATCACCAGTGAAGACAGCTAGGTCCTCACCCTCTTTGCTAGAGACGTAATAACTTATATGCCCTTTGGTGTGGCTGATGACAAAAAGTCAGGCAAAGAAAATCAAGAGAATCAAGAGAAATCGTTGAGTGGGAAATAACAGTTAATAGAGATAAAGAAAAAGTATTCTTTTCAATCCCCCACCCAAAAATTAATTTCAATAAAGACTAATCATGCATACAAATGTAGTTCTCCATAATCCAGAGACAACATGAGTTCAATTCTGAAGAGTTTTGATTTTATTGGCATTCAGCAAAAAGCTTACTAGTTCTATTTACATGAGTTCAACTCTTTTTTTTTTATATCCGTGAGTGTCCGGGCCATACCATCTGACCCAACAACACGTGGAATCAATGAAGCCTGTAGGAAATAATTTTCCAGATAGGTGGTCACCATGAATTGAACCTATCAATTATCACCTCTTAGTTACTTATGACACTCTTGACCAGTAGGTCACTCCATGATCGTCTCTGAGCTAGTATTGTCATTGAACTCATCACCCCAAAATTTATAACAATTCAAAAAGCCTATCGCATCAGAGAAGAAGAAAAGATGAGTTATCTTTATTGGAACTCAAAGCAAACTTTTCATTTAACAATATTAGCTCAGAGACCAAGCATAATAAATAGGGGGCAACATGAAATAAGGGCATACAGGAACACATAATTCATTCACGGACCAAACAGGCATAACTCAAAAGGATCATAACTTGATACCAACATTTTTAGCATACCATACGTGACAGGTGACACTACTTCTTCGAGAAAGGTAATAAGCTTCAGAATCCAACTGAATTGAGACATCACATATGCAAGTTCCCCAAAGAAATTTGAACCATAAACGACAAGGACAGAATAATCTAAAAGAAAGAAGAAAAAAAAGTGGCATACCAAGGTGTATGAAGAGATAATATGGTTACATCAGAACCAAGTGTAATCTTATCGCCATTTTCCACAGCATCAGTACAACCCTTAACCTTATCAATAGAACCACCATAAACTTTAATTCCAGGAACTAGCTGCTTTATCTTCTCATTACCCCCAGAATGATCCCTAAAATTAAAAGACATACAAACAAGAACAATTTCTCATACCAATTGCATCTGCCGACAATTCAAGGTAACCCAAATGTATGCATACTTTTGTGAAATTAGAAGCAACAATCAACAAAAACGGCAAATAAAACGTGAGACAGACAATAACACGGATTTACGTGGTTCACTAATGATGTGTTAGCTTTCGGCGGCCAGAGGAGAGAGCGGTTTATTAATTTAGAGATACAAGATTACATAACGTTGATCAAGTGGGGCTAAGGTTTTAAGATTAAGAGAGTTTATATAATGCAATCTCATAGATTTCAACTTGCTGACCGGACAGAGAAACTCGACTAAGTAATTGTGCATCTAACAATACACTTGATACTCACGAATACCAAAAAAAAATCAAACTAAACTAATAGAAACATGATGAAGAGGGTTTTGGAGTGCATAAGCTAATGAGTTCAATTCATGGTGGCCACCTACCTAGGAATCAATTTCCTACTTGTATCTTTGACACCCAAATGTTGTAGGGTCAGACGGTATGTCCCGTGAGATTAGTCGAGGTACGCGCCCGGACAGTCACCGATATAAAAAGAACACGATGCAGTGAAATGAAAAACAAGTGAATAAATGGATGAAGAGGGGAAAAGGGGTTATGATACCAGTGATGATGAGTCGTAAGAACGAGCTTGAGACGGACGCCGTGTTCATTAGCGGCATTCAAAACCTTCTCCGGCTCCACCGGGTCGACCGCCGCAGCTTCTTTAGTGCTCTCATCGATGATCCTGAAAACGACAAGAACCCAGTGATTAAAAGGAACTGAAATCACTATAGACAACATAAAATAGGGAATCGAAGTGGGGTTTTGGATTGAAAAATCAAGAACATGGGGGATTGGGGATTGTTACAGGTAAGAGTAGTTATCTTCCAAGCAAGGAATGTAATGGATTTTCATCGCAGATTGTCCCAATTTCTGAGCCGAATGATTCATAAGGTTTGCTCACACAAGCAAGGGCAGGGGAATCGGTGGATAGATATGCTTCAATACTTCAATTTGTCAAAGAGACCTCTTGCTGCTATCTAAGAATTAATTTTTTACCGTTTTTTTGACATTTAGATATTGTAAGGTCGAGCTATATGCCACATTATATTAGTTGAAGTATGCAAAAATTTGCCCAAACAATTAGGGCATGTTTGGTAGAGGGATTAGCGTTAAGTTAATAGGTATTAAGTTAGTCTGGATATTAAATTAATCATAAGATTAAATTAATCTGTGTTTGGTGCAAGGATTAAGTTAAGCTGAATTTTGTTTGGTACAAGAATTAAGTTAAGCTGAATATTAAGTTAAGTTTTAAGTTAATCTGTGTTTGGTGCTAAGTTAATCTGGGATTTGGAATTTAATTTTGTGAATATAAGTTTGTTTTCAATCTAATTTTAGTTTTTTTTTTTTTTGCAATATTTAAAAATTCAAATTTTTTAAAACATAATATTTAATCCAAAAAGATAATCAATATTTAAAATTAACCATAATTTAAAATTGATGAGTTGACAAAAAAATAATAATAAAAAAATATCTTCCTCCTTCCATCTTCTTCCTCTCTCCTTTTCTTTTGTCTTTGTGTCATTGACTTCTCACTCTCATTACAAAAATCATTCATATTTAATTACCCGTGACGTTGATGTTAAATTGGTCTAATCAATTTTAACTCTATCGTGACAATAAGTTTAAGCCGAAAAATCGGTATTCACAATTTGAAACAACCTATTTACTATAAATTATAATCTAAGACCCCGTTTGATAACCATTTGGTTTCTTATTTTTGGTTTTTCAAATTTAAGTCTATTCTCTCTCAAATTTTCTATAATGTGCTCTATCATTCCTACCATTTATCCATATTTTTTTAAGAAAGTAGAAGAATACTAACCAACTTTTATAAACAAAAACAAACTTTGGTAAGCTACTTTTTGTTGTTTTTAAAAGTTGGTTGGTCTTCCCTACTTTCTTGGAAAGATGCATACATGGTAGAGATGATGAAACAAATTGTAAAAAATTTGAAAGAAAATAGGCTTAAATTTGAAAAACCAAAAATAAGAAACAAAATAGTTATCAAACGGGACCTAAGCAACTCGTTTATCCCATCTCCAATATGTACTATATATATATATATAACATAATAATGGTGTGATAAAAGTGAGGTAGTTCATTGAACAAAATTCCATTTCAGTGAAAAGACTATTTTCTCAAATCTCAGCCATAAAATCTCTGCAACGTCACAGACTTCATCTTCCCCGCAGAGCTCCGTGGATTCATCGAGGGCCTCATTTCCGTTCCCCCAATTTCCACCAACCACCACACGATTCGAAAGCGACGCCACCGAGCTCCATTTTCTCCGTTCAAGCAATCGATTCCGTTCTGTTTCAGTACGGAAATCAGCGAAAAAGGTTTCCGAAAAATGACTACGGTGTCGGCCATCAGAGGCGTTCGATTGCCGCTGTTCAATCCTCAATCGCCTCATCATCGGATTCAATTGGCCGCCGTGTTAGCTTCCAGGAGCTCCAACCATGGCTTCCGGTCGAACCGCTTTCGCCTGCTTGCTCGTTACTCTCCTGCTCAGGACCTCTTCTCTTCGCGCCTTCAATGTACACTTGCCTTGCTCTATTACAGCTTGTGTTTTCGGAAATGTTATGGAAATTGTTTGCTTATTCATTCTGATTTCGAAGCGACGACGAAAACCTCATAGCTACTTTCTATTAGAAATTACTTACCTATATCTTGAGATGTCTTTAAACTATGTTGAATGTCTGCGATTACTTAGTTGGGGTTTTGCTTCCGTGTGGGAGCTCGGGCAACATCTCGAAACCTAGTCGAAATATGTGTTTGAGCTTATTTTTTGGTATTGAGCTTTTATATATCAGCTCATATATATGCTAGGGAAACTCTTACCATATTAGTCAAATTTTAAAAATAATTACAAACACCATATTTTATTTTGAAGGTGTGCTCCCCTCAAGTCCCAGATTCCATTCATTTGTAGACACCTTTCGTGCCTCCATTCCTTCTATATCTTCTGGTGCCTGGCTTAGGGACAGACATAGTTACCCTTGTTTCAAAAAAAAAATAATTACAAACACAATCACTTTCAAAAGAGTAAAAATAGAATAATAAATATAGTCATTGGTATGAATGGGTATTGTCTCATATTTTCTTATAACACAGTTATTAATAAGTATAATTACATAATACTGGTATTAATAAACATTTATAATATAATATTAAAATTTATTAATGATTATGGAATTTGACTTCATTGGTAATTATTTTTTGATAAGAGTTCATCCAATACAATTTTTCTATACTGTATTAGAGTTTTATGAGAGTGAATTATATAAATTCTCTTAAAACTTACCTCGTTTGATGCCCAAGTTTTTTCTGTGTTATTTGTCATTGTTCTTTCCATTTATTCATTAACACTGAATGTCTTGAAATGCATGATGTTCAGACACTGTTAGAAGGATCTAATATAGCTTTGGATACTTTTTTTTTTGGATTTCATCTGTTCGACTCCATCCTTGTCAAAGTCTCTAACAGAATGCTGATGTATAACTTGCAATTCTCAGCTAGCATCGAAAATCTGCCTAAACTGCTGGAGGACATTGTGCAGACCTCCATAAATACAGGTCCGCGTGGTCCCGTAAGGCTAGCTCAAGGCATTCAAGCGTTTATTGGAGTTGGTAGAGAGTGGCTCGCAGATGTGACGAAGGTATCGATTCTTTTGGATTTTACCACCCGGTTCTTTTAAATGAAGTCCCATCAGTTTATTCACAAATTAAGATGATCTTATACTATGAGTATTCATTAAGCTCATACATAAAGCTCGTATATCTGTAAGAAAATTGTTGCAAGAACTTAGTTTTCACATTGTTACAGTGGATGAACCGTTTTCACATTGTTACAGTGGATGAACCAACATTCAACCAGAGACGTTCATTTGTTCTTCACATAGAGGACACTTAATTTGCTGTCTGCATAATTGTTATGATAGTTGTATCATATTACCATTGAATTTGTTTCGTATCGTCACTTTAATTCCATTTTGCTAGCTGAAATGAAATCATAGAAAACTCTACGGTTAATACTAACAGACTAACAGTCACTATGTTAGGACCTTACTTGAACAAGATCTTTTATAGGTTGTTGTACAACTTAGTCCTTGAGTTTTATTAAGGGTCACCATGTTAGAATGTAAATATAGATTTGGCAATGTCTTGTTATAGAAGCAACTTTGCATATTCTTGTAGACGAAAACTGTGTTCTCATTGTTTTATGTACAGTAATGTTCTCCCAAACATTATGGGGTGAAAATTGTGTTACAAGAGTTTAGAACCCTGTTTATGAATATTTAGCATGTTAAGTTTGGATGAAGACTTCAGTGAAAACCTTTGAAATTTTTTTGTACTTTTCTGAGTTTCAATGGCTGGAAAATTTTGTTAACATTATTGCTGATAAAAATATCATACAGGAGATTATTTATTTGTATTATTTGGAAAATTGAACTTGATATCATGTATATTTGGAGAATTTTAGTTGATTTTCTTAAGTACGCCCTATATGCATCCTTTCATCTGGATGGAACCACTGACCTTCCTATTGATCTTTGTAGTCCGCTAATTCGTCAACGGGATTGCCGACGGAATTGCAGCTAGGATTACTTTCACCTCCTTATTTGAGGAAGCTGTTTGAACGCATGGGGGCAACATACATCAAGTTAGGCCAGGTACATGTTGGTCATTGCTTTTTTTTTTCTTTCTTTTTTTTTCATCTCCACAAAGCCTTAATGAAGATGAAATTCTTTATTTGCAAGGTTAGAACTTAGTTAAGCATAATGCAGTAGCCTTTTTTGATGATCCATCTTTATTTATTTTCTGATTATGTTGGTCCTCACTTTGAAGTTCATAGCATCCGCTCCAACACTTTTTCCGCCAGAATACGTTGAGGAATTTCAAAAGTGTTTTGACCAAGCTCCTACGATTCCCTTTGATGAGATTAAGAAAATTATACAAGATGATCTTGGGAGACCAATTGATAGTGTCTATGAATATATTGATCCCATCCCAATTGCATCAGCCTCAATAGCTCAGGTAAATGCCCATCATACTACCTCGATTTGTTAAATAATTTTTTTTAATGCTTATACTTATTAAGTATTGTAGTTTATGTCTAGGTTCATGGTGCAAGGCTTAGGGGCTCCAAAGACGATGTGGTTATTAAGGTTTTAAAACCAGGGATAGAGGATATATTGGTTGCAGATCTAAATTTCGTTTACATAGTTGCTCGCATACTGGAGTTCTTGAATCCTGAACTCAGCCGTGCATCACTGGTACGCTATCAAAGTAATTTCTTGCACTTGGAAGTTTAAAGATCATGAAAAGTAGTGCCATTTAAGGATGGATTTTCTTGTCATTTTGTTTATTTATCTTTAACCACACGATGTCATTTTCTTGGATTTTTTTTTTAAAAATAACTCAGCAGGAGTTCACTCATTAGAATTCACTGGGCATGCACGTATGAATTTATTGAACATGAAACTTGTCTCTGAGTTCATTTTCTTTCTCTTACTCTAGGTGACGTTTTTTTATAAGAAACTGTGATAATTATTTCATTGATAGTATAAAATGTACAAAAATGGTAAGGAAATCTCAGATGTCAAAAGATAGTCTCAATTAGAAAGGAGGGATGTGAGACTATTTTCACATAAGTAAGGAGAAAGTTTACACCAAGAGAGAGCTACATATAACAAATGGCCAAAAAAGGTTTTGAAGACTCGGTCCATGTCCTCAAAGATACGATGGTTTTGTTCAAGACAAATGGACCAAAAGAAAGCCTTAATGGGCAAACCCACATGTAGGCCAAGAGGAGAGTATCAAGCAAAGTGAGAATATTTCATGGGAAAACCCAAATGGATCCGTTCATTCCACACATCTTCCCAAAATCAACATCTATGTAAATTTGTACACCATCAAAAGACCATCTAAGGTGTAATCTGCTAAAGGGAAGAATAGTCATTTACACTAAGCAAAGAGCCATCACTATTCTTCCCTTTAGCAGATTACACCTTAGATGGTCTTTTGATGGTGTACAAATTTACATAGATGTTGATTTTTAGTTTTTAGTTGGATCCTGTTTGGATGACTTTACTAGAACTGATGCTCATAGAAGCTGAAATTCTTTGTTTTCATCAGGTATCTATCGTGAAGGACATAAAAGAATCCATGCTTGAAGAGGTTGACTTTTACAAGGAGGCTAATAATATCGAGTCCTTCAGGAGATATTTGGAAGACATGGGACTCACGAGGCAGGCTACAGCTCCAAAGGTATATCACCAGTGCAGTACTGGACGAGTTTTAACTATGCAAAGGCTCTATGGCGTTCCTCTCACTGACCTGGAGTCCATAAGTTCACTTGTACCCAGTCCAGAAGGCAGTCTCATTACCGCGCTTAATGTCTGGTAGGCTACAACGTTTTTTTCTTCTTGCTTTCCAACAGATCTTGTTGATGTCGTGTAACGGATTATACAATGTCTCTCCAGGTTTGGTAGTTTGCTTGCATGTGAAACTTTCCATGCAGATGTTCATGCGGGCAACTTGTGGTTATTACGCGATGGCCGTATTGGTTTCCTTGATTTTGGTATGTGCCCTCAACTTTTAGCATTGAGTTTATATATTTTGTAGCTTTTTTTTTTTGTTTTTGCAATATTTGTCTGCTGACTTGAGACCTATAATGTCATCTCACACCCTCAATTATGAAGTGGTTGGAGAACTTGCTAATGTGGAGGATTGTTTGGTCGTGGGAATTGGCTTATTACTCTTGTTAGATCTCTCTATGACACTGACAATGATGATGACTCTTTCATGCTACATCTATTTTTCACCCATTCTTCCCATCATTGTGGAGTTCTCTTTTTTTTTTTTTATATATATATATATATCCATGAGTGTCCGAGCCTACTAATGCACATCTCGACTATTCTCTCAAGAAAATCTGCCGGACCCTACATTTGTCATTTGATATTCCTGGTTCCAGTCGAATGGTTATTTTGCTTTTACTATCCGGGTCAATCACATGTTCCTTCATAATTGAATGATACCAAATAGTTGTTCAAAGCTTACTATCCGGGTCAATCTCATTATCAATGATGTGTCACAACTTTTTTTTTTATATTCGTGACTGTCCGGATTAGCTTTCACGCAACCTCGACTAATGTCACGGGACATGCTGCCTGATCCTACAACATTTGGATGCCAAGGAAACTCTAGGAAATTAATTCCTAGGTAGGTGGCCAACATGGATTCAACCCATCACCTTATGCACCCCAAGGCCCTCTTTGATCAATTGAGCCACTCCATGATGGTTGATTTTGAGTTTTCATTCTTGGAGTTACGGATGGCTATTATATTGAACTTGATAATTGCTGCTATGTCGTGTAGGATTCCAGTCATTTAATGATTTTGGCCTAGTCCTTAAAATTACTTTCCATGAGATTTCATTTATTTAAGCTTATGTTTTGAGAAATTAAAAGTTCTGATCTTTTCTTAGAAACTGGGGCAACACAGTTGGTTGGTTGAGGCTACGGATTTCGAAGTATACTCTTTTGAATGTTCCTAGTTTGAGACCGTTGCGAAGCGCTTAATCTAAAATACTTTCTGAAGTATCTCGGCTTCCAAAAAAAACAAACAAACAAACTGCAACCACCGATTGTGTGGTCAGCCACATTTCTTGCTGCAAAATAAATGACGTTTGTTACTGTTTGTAAAACTAAAACAATCTTTACAGGAATAGTTGGACGTATATCACCAGAAACATGGGCTGCGATGGAGGTATTTTTGGCATCAATTTCAACTGAAGATTATGAATCAATGGCATCTGCCCTCATCCAAATGGGTGCCACTAACATTGACGTCAATGCTGTGGCCTTTGCCAGAGATCTCGAAAATATGTTTTCCTCATTAAAGGTAAGTGTTTCGAGAGTTCAATGAAAGTATGAATTCAAATTTTTATTTCTTTTCTCTGGTCTATCTCTCTGCCAATTTGAAGTGTTCTTAACTCCCTATGGAGTTGGCTTTTATACGATTCTTTAACTCCCTATGGAGTTGGCTTTTATACGATTCTTTTAAAACGACAAAATGTTTGTTTCGTATTAAAATAAAAATAGTTATCTTTCACGGTTTCATTGGTAGAGGCTTGAAGTCATAAACGTACGACTCTTTGGAGGTGATAGGTTTGAAACCTATAAATGAGTTTAATTGTAAAAACATTTGTTGTATTTCGGGTCCAGACCTAGAGATGGGTGGTGGGTATGTAGTGGGACAAAGCTCCAATTCATATTAGTTGTCTAGATCAGTAAAGTGTGGTGACATATTGCATCGTTCTTGTCATAGTTTATGAATAAAAATCAAATAAAAATATCCTAAACCAGTTCGTACTAATTGCATCAATGCAGGATTTGGATACGGAAATAGTGATAGCAACAGCCAGGGAAGGAAGGAGTGGTTCGACCGCTGTCGCTGCCAATATAGTCGTAGACGAGAGGCAAATGAACAAACTTTTCCTCGACTTGGTAAGTGTTTCCTTCAAGTATCATCTTGCCAAGTCTTTTCAACCCCAGTGATGCTAATTTTCCATCTGTTCAACAGCTTCGAGTTAGCGAATCTTACGGGCTACGATTTCCCAGAGAGTTTGCACTTCTCATGAAGCAGCTTTTGTATTTCGACCGTTATACCCGGTTGCTGGCCCCGAATATGAACATGCTTCAGGATCAAAGGATTTCAATCGTTTCGAATCGAAGAAACAAGTACTGAGACCGTTTCAGATGAATATCGCTATGGAATATTTACCCATCTTGCTCTAGATTTGTGTACAAAGTACAGCCTTTTTAGCATAGAACATCAGTCAAGTCTATACGAACATAGAACATCAGGTATGAATTTGAAATTTCCTGTAAAAATAAAACATAGAACATACAAACATAAAGTTCCTGTTGTAGAACCACAAGTATCAGATAATTTTGAATAATGATCACTAAGGCTCCGTTTGATAACCATTTGGTTTCTTGTTTTTGGTTTTTCAAATTTAAGTCTATTTTCTCTTAAATTTCCTACAATTTATTTTATCATTTCTACCATGTAT
>JBBMEF010000002.1:7601641-7619289 GCA_037832685.1 Sicyos baderoa | reverse complement strand
TATATATATTTATAAATTAAATTATAAGTTAAAATTCAAGTTTTAAATATGGGATTTTTATGTATAACAAAAATGGAGAATGAGCCATTTGAAAAGGGTGATTGAGTTCGATTACTATTAATTGATTAATTGAATCAAATAAAGGTGATCAATTACTTGTCAAATTGATTGTATACATTCAAATATTGTCGATTGAATTCACGGAATATATATAAAAAATTGATATAAATCATTATTTGATATAAATCAAATATTGCTATAATTCTCTTTAAATATTGTTTACAACAAAAGCCCAAGTCAAAAGTAAATATATAAATTATTTAAAATAAAAGAATTGAAACTTTCTCGAAGGAAAAAACATTTAATGTGATATACACCGATTATGCGTATGGCGAAAAAGAAGGGCGTGGTCCCAATCCAATCCAAGTCTTTGTCTTAATGGAAAAACGTAGTCAATTTCACTGCCATTGAATTCATAGCTTTAATTTTTATTTAAAAAATAACAATAATTAAATGAAAATGCTGAATTTATTATCCATATCCTCAAGTTTGAAATACTTATCACATCTTGTTTAAAAAAAAAAAAAATTATCACATCCCAATAGAAGAGGTCTCATTTTCAATAAATTATTAGAGAACGAATATTAAAGTGTAACAAATATTCAACCAATCATAAATTAAATTAACAATAAATAAATATTTTAGTTAACTAAGAGATTGTGAGGTAAATGGTTGGTGATCACATGTCTATAAAATAGTTTTATATGAATATTTATCAAAGTAAACACTTCTAGTGACATGTACCCTCATTTAGAAAAATATTCAAATTCAAACACTCCTAAATATTATTATTAGACTAAAAATAACTATTTAAAAATATAATTACCTAACTTATTAAATTTCCATTCATCTAAAATATTATAATAATAATATAATAACTAGTGTTTCAAAATAATAATAATAATATTTAGTTTCTAAGAAAAGAGAGAATAAATATTATTCTTTTTATCTCAAACATCATAACAATATATTTAATTTGATATTCATAGTGTATATATTATTCAACAATTGTTTTATATCGAATATTAGTCTACTGCATCCCTAGTCACGTCTAAAGAAAATGAGGTAGGTAAAAAGTTTAATGTCTAATAATAATGGGAATGTTTTATTATTATTATTATTATTATTATTATTATTGTGATCGAGACATTTTTTGTTTAAATCACATAATTTTTTTTTGAGATACATTTATTATTATTATTATAATATATTTTTTAGAAGACAATTGAATAATTTATGTGCATTTATTTACACGTAATTATTTTCATCAATAAAATGAGATGTTTTCTGTATCTTTTAGTCGATACGATAGAATAATGTATGGGATAAGATTCAAAATTAATATTTTTACAAAAACTGCCATTCAAGGCTTTGTTGTACAAGGCCTAATAATTTTGTAGTTCTATTTAAAAATAAATAAATAAATTTAGTTCTAGAATTGTGTAAAATAATTAAATAATTAAATTATACCAATAATGTAAAACAAAGTGAAACATACTTTAATATACATATTTATTTATTAGGACACTTTAATATTTCCGAAAACTAAGTAAATTATAGCTACAAAATAATTATAATTTGATAAGTGAAACCATTCAAATTCTCATTGAGAATTTATAATTATATTCACTAAGTTTCATTTGATCGTTCACTTCATGGTAATACAAGATTTCCATGAAGTGAGCATCGGGATTACCATGTTTCTTTTGTAGGAATTGAAAAAATTCAGGCATCTTAGAATGCCCATTTAACACCCTTTTGGTTGTCTTTCTACAACATAGGTTTTTAAGATGTCCATGTTAGAGGCTATCCGTAAATGACATTTTTGCCCTCTTAATTTTTTTTTTTTTTTTAATTTTAATTTTTTTCTCTAAAGTTAGTGGGTAGTTTATATCTTAACAAATAATAATATATTATTTTTTAAGTATATAATAATTATTATGTATTAACAATTAAGTATATATAATTAATTATATTTATATTTTACATTTTATTTTAAAATAATATGCATTAAATTGAATAATATTTGGATTATTTTCAACAACAAAATTAAAGTGTGTTAATTTTTGTTATATATTTCAAATATAATTATCTTCACTTTCTATATTTAGCAAATTTTACTTGTTCAGCTAATAAATGAATTTTACTTGTCCATGTGACATCAATCTCTCTCATGCTTCTAGCTTAGGTTATTATTAATTACTTTTGGAGTATGGATTCACATGCCTCTTCATTCTCTAGCTTTCAATTATTTAAACCATTCAATCTCTTCTTTAATTATTATAAATTCAAATGATTGGTCATGATCTTTACCCAAATGCTTGGTCACAATCTTCATAAATTTGATGATGCCAACGAAATAAATTGAAAATGTCAACATCATCTAGCTCGACCAACAATAATTGTTGCCCATTTTGTAGTTAATTATAGCTATATATATTGAGAGAATGTCGACCCTCGTGAATAAGAAGTAGAAAATCATTTCGATGAATTAACTAGTCAAGAAAATTTTGTTGTTTTTAATTTTGATTACATACCTAGCAATTAATTTCTTGATAATTTTATTCACATTTAAATTTTAAAAAATTAGAGGCTGTGTTCTATGAAATTAGTTGAAATATGAGTAAATTGGTTTGAACAACCAAAAATATATTAAAAAATTAAAAATACCAGAATTTTCTCTATTTATAAGTATTTTTTTCGTATACATAATAATGTTTAAAATTGGAGATTTGATATTGCAATCTAAATAAAAAATGGTTAAACTAAGTCTGGTTTTGGCACATTCATCAATATTAATGCCAATTCTATTTTTACTAATTTTATATAATTTACAATTTTGAAATAATTAAGTAGACGGCATCGTCTTATTCTTCTATAATTGATACAATTTAATTTACTTAAACTCGCCACATTAATTTTTTGGTTTTAAGTACGAATTAAATTTTTGGTTGATTAATAGTTTAAGATAATTCTAAACTTTGTAGCTTCTCAAAAAAAAAAAAAAAAAAAAAAAAAAAAAAAAAAAAAAAAAAAAAATCTAAACTTTGTAGGAAACAAAAAGGAATTTTTCATGTATAATAAAAATAGATTAAAAAATTACATTTATAACACAAAATTGAAAATAGAACATATATACCAAAATTCTGAGTGATTGAACTCAATCGAACTCAATCAATAATTAATGATTGAACTCATTCAGTTAAGCTCAATCACTTAACAAACTGAGTTTAATCACTAGTTATTGATTGAGTTCGATTGAGTTCAATCACTTAAGATTTTGGTATAAACGAATTTTTTTAAAATGTACTATAATTTTAATAGAGGACCTTAAAGTTGGTATACATAACAAATTTTCAAACAAAAACCGTTATCAAACGTATTTTTAGTTTTTAAAAAATAAAAAATAATTATCAAATATGTATATTTTTTTACTGTTTAAAACCAAAAACTACTAACAAAAAACCGAAAGGAGAGAAAGCAAAAATTGGGTTATCAAATGGGACTTAAGATGTCTGAATTTTTGTTTGGTTGAGGAGTTATAAATGAATATTTACAGACGCTTAAAAAATTATTTTCAAAATAAATATTATAAATAATATTTTTTAATAATTCAAAATAGTTTCTCAATTTAAAACCACTCATCTATGTAATTTTTGTACTAACTTTATATCGAAATTAAGTTATGAGCGACTCATATCTAAATAAGTTATTATCCATAAATTATTTAAGAAAAGAAAATACATCTAAACAAATTATTATTATTTGTCAAATTTCTAATCAATCGAATTAACTCGGGACTGTAAGTATATGTTAAAGGTGACATGTGAAGTTGGTCCACTCCATCCAACGCTAATCCGACGTACTTTTAAACACTTCCCTTCTTCTCCTTCTCTCACTTGCGTCATTCCCCATTTGACTTTATTTTCTATATAATACCAACAACCATTCCAGAGATAAGAGCACCATATCAAAATTCAAAAAAAAAATATAAATATATATGTTTTTTTTTTTTATTGCGATGGAGAGATCCGTAATTTCCAGCTGGATGGCGGCGGTTGCGGTGGCGGTGCTGGCGGTGCTTGTCCATTTCTGGTATTGGGCGTGGAGGAGTACGGCGGAGGTCAGGAGGAAGCTGGCGAACCAGGGAGTCACGGGGCCGCCGCCCTCGCCTCTCTACGGGAACTTGCCGGAGATGCAGAAGATCCAGTTGGAGGCGGCGGCCGGAGCTTCTCCGCCCTATCAACCGTCGGCGATTGTTGCTCACGATTATACCTCCACTCTCTTTCCTTATTTCGTCAAGTGGAGGAAACAATACGGTACTTTTTTCTTTTTTTTTGGGTTAATTTTTAAAGCGAGTTTTTCATGTATAATAAAAATTGGTTAAAAAATTTCATGTATAACATAAAACTGAAAATAATTATATATATACCAAAAAGTTGAAACTAATGAGTGATTGAGTTTGAGCTGAATCACTTAACAAACTGATTGAGTTCGATTGAGTTCAATCACTCGGAATTTTGTAGTATAAATGAAATTTTGTTAAAAATGTGCTATAATTTTAAAAGAGTTCTACACAACAAATTTCCATTTTTTAATATAATTTATATCTTATTAATCGATAAATTATTGGTAAATTTATCACTGTTTGATATGAATGAGATAAATAGTAAAAAGAACCCGAGCTTGACTCAAATATATGAATCTGTAAGTGAGTTTTTTTTTTTTCTTTTTTCTTTTTTCTTCTTCTTCTTTTTTTTTTTTTTTTTTTTTTTTAAGAAAAGGAGGTTTATTAGTTTAATTGTTCAATTTATACAAAGAATATTATAGAATGGTTTTGCATCTATAACAAATAATTATTTAGAACCGAAAGGATAAGTGGTTCAATTGTTTCATTATTTGGTACAATTTAATTTAACATCATGATCAAGAATTTGGTCATGGATTTGATTCCGAAAATAATTATCGTATTTGAAAAGAGTATTTGACTATCACCTCCCCCACTCTAACTAAAAAAAAAAAAATTATTATCTAGAGGTTAACGTTTTTGTTAAATATACCTTTATTTATTTATTATTATTTATTTTAAATATACCTTCAACCATGGATGTCGGTGTAGTTTTTTAATTAATTTCTTTTAAGGGATCACTTAGTTATGTCCATGAATTACTAATATGAATATAATTTGGTAGTTACTATTATAATTATTGTTATTGTTTTCATTAAAAAAAATAATATATGACTGTTTAATTATAAATTAACCTATACTTTAAATTTCGTAACTCTTAGCCAAACAGTCCCGGACAAGTTAATTATTAAGCCTGTAGTTTAATTTTGGAATAATCCTATTAAGAAGTTATGAGTTGAAATCTTCCTAATAATATTTTCTTGATAAAAACAACAATTCAATATTAAAGTTGTATTCCTAAGTTTTTTTTTTTGAGATTATATCAGTTGTGGGTGGAAGACTCGAATCCATGACCTCTTAATCATTGGACACACACTAATATTGTTGAGCAACTATTTAAGTTAATAGATAATAAATTTATTGTTTTGAATTATAATAAAATAAAATAACATTTAGTGGTATAATTTTATTTCACTCCAACAATTAGATGGTGAGACTTGATCCATGGATTTTTAATCATAAATTACTTAGTAAATTTATCTATATTTAAAAAGGAATATACGTTTATATTTAGAGTTTTTGCAGGAATATATCAAATTGATAAAATATTTACAATACTAGGTAAATTTGAAAAAAATTAACAACCATAATTAAATATATGGTATAAAGTAATACTTTTTATACGAAATAATTAATAGATAATACATTTTGATGAGTATTATTTATATGATATATTTAACTATGGATATTAATATTTTCAAATTTATCTAGATTTATAATTATTTTGTAAAATTGGACTATCCAATATAATTTCTTATAATTTTAAAAAAGCTAATGTTTTTAACTCTTGATTTTAAGAGATGTTACGTTAGAGGTGGGGCGGAGAGCTTTGAAAAATGTGAAAGTCATCTCACTTGGTCAAATAATGTTTTTTTTTTTTTGAGAAAATAAATAAAAAATGTATTTAATATTAAGGACCAGCTATTTTTAAAAATTCACTTATTTTATATGTACTTCTATTTAACAATATTATAATTATATGAGTGCAGATTCTGATCTATTATCCCTTGGCTCATGACCTGATCCGCCTCTGACTTCTTACTTTATTGTTACCATTATTATTATTATTTTTATTTCTTTTCAAAACAGAAATATATATATATATGCCTAAAATTCATAAAACAATTATATAAATTGTTTTCATGAATAGTTTTAAAACTCAATTCAATTATTCTTCAACTTCACGCGACTCAGCCCTTACTGTAATAAAATTAGTAAATAAATAATTCTTAAATTAGCAAATATTATAATTGAGTTCATCATAGTTCCCAAATCCCGCCATGATAATTATCCACAAAAAATTATATAATATTTTATTTCACCAAAATCATCTTGTATATTAAAAATCAACTCCAGCTACTGTTTTTTTTTTTTTTTTAAATCAATTACAAAAAAACTATTTAATAATTGCATTCAAATAATGACCATTATAAAAGGTGTACTGTTCAATGTAGCAGAAAAACATAATTATACCAATATTTCGATCCATCCTTTTTTAATATGTCTAAGCTTAGTACATATATATTTTATATATAACAAAACTAATTCCATGAACTAAAAATTGGTTTAACAATAATGATCTTAATATAAAAGATAGTATTATTTATAGTAATGAAAATAGTAGAACTAACCCTACTATAATATCACGAAAATTATATTCAATAGATTCATTATTCTCCCAAAATAATTACAAATATAAATAAATTTTGAAGTATTTATATTAATAAATAATAATATACTTAAATATTGTATTATTCGAAAATATATAACAATACTGCATTTGCTAAATTTTAGATTTAAAGGTCATGAATAATAAATGTAGTCTAATTTTAAAATATTTGTAGAAATTTATGTATTTTTATAGTTAAAGAGTAGTTAGAGATACCAAATGGGTTAGTAGCATAATTGTTTCATTGTTTGGTTGTAATTGATATTTGCAGGCCCGTTATACACGTACTCGACAGGGAGGCGGCAGCACCTGTACGCGAACAGAGCGGACGTGGTCAAGGACTTGAGCCTGACCAACAATTTGCAATTGGGGAAGCCCAACTTCATCTCCAAGAAGCTGGCTCCCATCCTAGGCCACAGCATAATCCGCTCCAACGGCGCCGTGTGGGCCATGCAGCGCAAGATCATCGCGCCCGAGTTCTTCATGGACCGGGTCCGGGCCATGACGGCGCTCATGGCCGACGCGGCGGACGCTCTGGTGGACAAGTGGGAGGCCAGGATTGGAGCGGCGGCCACGGCGGAGTTCGAGGTGGACGAGGATCTACGAGGATTCTCGGCGGATGCGATCTCTAGGGCTTGCTTTGGGAGCTCCTATGAGAAGGGGAAGCATATATTTTCCAAGCTTAGGGATCTTCAAAAGTTGGTTACTGAGGCACAGTTCTTGTTTGGCTACACTTCTTTCAGGTTCCCTTTTTTTCTTTTCTCTCTATAATAACTACTTTTTAATCTATTCTTTCTATATATATTCCTAAATTTATAGTGGGGTAGTTTTTTAATGTGGATTTTGCATCTACCTAAATATTTTCATCAAAACTTAAAAAAATTAAATTAAATTCTACTACTGTTGATAGAAAATTACGTGTTATAAGTGAATTATTTTAAAAAAAATTCTACAAATATAATAATAGAATGTATAAATTCCATTTAAAAAAATAATAATAATTAAAAAAAACTATTTTATAAATAGATTAAAATTAAACATCTAATAATTACATGAACTAAAATAAAATAATCTTCCTGTCAAATAATAAAAATAAAATAAAATAATCTCAAGAATCAAGAATATTTTATCTTAAAAAAATGATGGCGTGACAATGAATACATATGAACTCTATTTTGTTACTTATTATATCAATCGGAATTCAAATTTAGATAAATTATGTTAGCGAATTCAGAAAAAAATATACATTAAGATTGAAATAATTTATAAGATTACCAATTTTTTATTCTACGATTGAAGTTAGGTCCAGATATTATTTTTTATTTTTAACATAAGCAAGTCGCCTACTACTTTTAAAGTCAACAAGAATGTAAGTGATTCAACATAAATATCGGTAGTGATTTGGATCTCTTAATCCTTCTTATTTTTTAAGTTTTGTTTTTCAATACAAATCTAGAAATTAAGCCTTTTTCTTTTGACTATTTGAATGTCAAAAAAATATCTAAAAGACCAATTCATTGTTTTGACCATATTTGCCTATATTGATTATTGAATCAAATTCCTTTATTTTATAGAACAGCAAATAGATAGAGACAGTTAACCATGCTCTTGATGCGACATTCTTAGTGGTCTATTTATGATATTGAATAGCAAGAAGATACACTATATTTTTTATACACTATATCCGTGACTGTCTGGGTCAGCTTTCGCGCACCTCGACTAATGTCATGGGGCATACCGCCTGACCCTACATCATTTGGATTCCAAGGAAACCCGTATGGATTAATTTGAATTTAATTCCTAGGTAGGTTCACCTTATGCACCCCAAGGCCCTACACTACTACAATATCTTAAATTGAATTGAAGCCGTGATTGTTACTTTGAGCTTTTACTTTTTGATGTGCCCTATTTTTATTAACTTACAAATACTGATTACACGGATTAAATTGGTGACCATGATGTTAAACTGAATTTCCACCACAATGAAATCATCAGGTCATCGACCATTTCGATTAATACAATAGAATTAGACTAATGAAAATGAATTATAAAAGATAGTTGTAGGCTAATATATCATATGTTTGAGTTGACACAAACATTAATTAAATACTTTGTATTTAATTTGATGAACAGCGAAAGATTTTTTCAACCAACAAAACATAGAAGAATAAAGAAGCTGGAAAAGGAGATTGAGGTATTGATATGGGAAACAGTTCAACAGCGCCAAAAAGAATGTTCCAAAACGGCGTCGTTGGAGAAGGATCTGTTGCAGCTGATTATGGAGGCTGCCATGAATGACCCAAGTGTAGGAGCTTGCAGTGAGTCCTCTAAGAAGTTCATCGTGGACAACTGCAAGAGCATCTACTTCGCCGGCCACGAGACCACCGCCCTCACCGCCACCTGGTGCTTGATGCTCCTCGCCCTCCACCCCGAGTGGCAAGATCGAATCCGGTCCGACTTTGCTCAAGCTTGCCCCGATGGTCGCCTTGACACCAACGCCATCTCTCAACTCAAATCGGTAACACTTCTATCTCTACATCTCAAACTAACTATATTGTGTTGTAGCCAAGCTACGGCGATATTTGCAGGTTGGAGAATTCAAATCTACAACTTCTTGGTCGAATATGCATGTCAATTACTGCTAGACTAAGACGCTTCTTTTAGCTGTTTAGTAGCCACTTTAAACCGTAGTTGCAAAATCAATCGAAATCTACAACTTCTAGGTCGAATATGCATGTCAATCACTCAAAACTAAATAGACGTATAGATGCCAAAAACATTTTCTAAACCTCAGCTTGAAACAACCATTGGGTGCAGGTGAGTATGGTGGTCAACGAAACGTTGCGGTTGTACCCACCGGCATCATTTGTAGCAAGGGAGGCATTTGCCGATACGCGACTAGGGAACGTCATGGTTCCAAAGGGCGTATGCATATGGACTTTGATTCCAACTCTGCATAGAGAAGTTGAAATATGGGGAGAGAATGCGAACGAGTTCAAGCCAGAGCGGTTCGCGAACGGCATAGCCAAGGCTTGCAAGTTCCCTCAAGCGTATTTGCCGTTCGGGGCCGGCCCTCGACTATGCATAGGGAAAAACTTTGCATTGGTCGAGCTGAAGATCATTGTTTCTCTTGTGGTTTCCAAGTTTAAATTCTCACTGTCTCCTGAGTATCGCCATTGTCCTACTTATAGAATGCTTGTGGAGCCTGCCAATGGTGTGAAGATTGTTTTCCAAAGGGTTTGAATTGGGGCTTGTTTTGTAGGTACTCTGCTTTGGTTTTCTTGTAAATGAGGTTGATTAGTTTATGTTTCTGTTGCGGATCGTTTGAGTTGTGGTTCGAGTTAAGAAGTCGACATGGCGTGTTAATTAAATGTCTGTTTATCATATGGTACAAGTTTCTTAGTTATACAAGCTACACAAATAATTATAGAAACCTACTTTTCAAACTAAACATTTTATGCATTTATTTTTTTGTTATGTCTAGTTTTTGCTGATATTGAAACTTATTATCGTAAAAACTAAACTCAATCAATACGTTAACTTTTGCTCATCAATATAATTATATCAATCCACTCTCTCAAGGCTCAAAAAATAGAAATTAATAGGGTAAAACATCATTTTGGTCCCTAAACTATCATGCAAGTTTCATTTTGGTCTTCTTAAAAGTTCAATTTTAGTCCCTGACCTATTGTGTTTTATATTTAATAGAATTTTAAACCAAGCAGAGTACTCTAAATTTAAAAGTAAAAAATATATTAGATATATGAAAATTTAAATGTTTTATTTTTTAATCTCATTTTTCCCAAAATAATTTTGATAAACATTAACCCAACACAATCTGTTTACACAGTCTGTTTATCTTCTGTAAACATTTTCGCCCAATTCTTCCTTGTCGAACCTACGAGAAATAGAGCCAAAATCGCCAATACGAAGTTGCAGGACAACCAACAATGGCAGCCAATTTTGCTTGGATCAAACCCGTAACACTAGTATTGAACTGGTTTACAACCAAACAATGAAATCATTACGTTACTACTCATTCGGTAACCACAATAAAAATCGAGAATATGTAATTCAATGTTGTGGTTTGAATAAAAAAAACCCCATTGAAGTCATTGTCGCCTCTGGATTTAGAGGCAGATCATTATAAACTAATATGGACAAAACTTACCTATAATATTTTTATGAGAGTAATTTGGGTGCATCCCGGGTAGCACCCCCATCGTGATACCACTCATGTGGCACATTTAGTGTTACACATCTCATTTCTCTTTTTTTACTTTATATTTATTATAAAAAAAAATTAAAAGAAAAAAAATATATGTAACTCTAAATGAAAGGTATCACGGTGGGGTGCTACTCGGGGTGCACCCAAATTGATCTCTATTTCTATATACACCCTTCACGTGGCAAACTTTACACCATAATCTTTTTTTTCTTTTTTTCTTTTAATTGTGAAGTCGAGTTGATGGTAGACTTGGTAAAGTTGACTTGAATGATAGAGTTTATTTAAAGTTGTGTGTATTTTTTATGTATAGATTAATGATATAATACTTGAAAAATGATGTAATAATACTTATTATTATTTATTTTTTTCCTTATTAGGTTAGGATGCAACTTTTGATTGCAAGTGAAAAATATATTTAAATATAGACTTTTGAACATGTGTTTAGATTAACTTTTGTATTTGTTGGTTTTAACTTAGATTTGAAAAGTTATAAGTAAAGGGTAATGAAATATTCAGGAATTTGAATACTTCGTAAGAATTTTTGAATCTATGAAGTATTGAAAAACAGGTTTAATACAATTTTTTAGAAAAATAATAACTATAAACTTATTATAAGTATTATATTTAAATTTATAAATAATAATTTTATTATTTGGTAAAAATTAAATTCACCATCAATCGTAAGAATCACAGTAATATCACGTAGGATTGTTGGTCCCTCCAAATTAAGCATAAAACGTAGACGCTTTTACTATTACCTGAGTTGGCCAACACGTGGCATAACTGGACTGCCATGCCCGCTTTATTGATTGTCCAACTGACACGTCAAACGGTGGCCAGTGGCGCCGCCTGTCTCACCAGCTCCCTCCCAAAATCTCTCTTAAAGCCCATTACTTTACAACAACAACAACAATAACAATGATGCAAGTCTCTGCCTCTCTTTTAAAACCACCACGTTACGCTCGTCCTTAGACACCGAAAACATCGAAGGAATATGTCAGAACCTAAAACTTTGAAGGGAGCATATCGAATATGTCTCAATTAAGTCTTTAAAGGGAGTATACCTTCAAAGCCCAAACCTTCAACTACTTCCAACTCCTGGGACTGCCGCGTTTCTTCCACCGCACCTCCGCCGTCTTCTTCCCCAAATTCAGGCCAACTTCAGCCATTTCCCCTCCAAGGGTCCACCGTCAGGCTTCCGCGGCAGCCCTGAGATGTGTTAGCAGGGTGGATGGGGAGCTCTAGAGTTTTTCAAGCTCTCAAGCAACCAACATTCTCTGATCATGAATCTCAAAATATAGGGAGAGAGGAAGAAGGATGAACATATTCATATCATATCTTATTCAGACCAACCAAACTTATTAGACATACATCTAAGTTTTTTTTGGATATTTTACAGTTCTATGCAACACTTTATGTTCCTATTCATCAGTTTTCACCTCCCTTTTCTCCTCCTCCCAAACCTTCTTCTTCAACCAGTCAAATGGCTGCAAGTTCAGTCAGTTTCAAACAGAAGAAGAAAATCATTTATAATCTTTCACTAATATACCATTACACAATCGAACAAAAGCATGCTAATAGATGACTAGAATCAGTGAAGTTTCAAAAAGAAGCATCTTGTGGTTACAGGTTCAAAATCTCAAATGTTGTTGAATTTTAAATTTAAAAAAAAAACAAAAAAAAAAAACTGTGAAGTTGAAGACAAATATACCTGTACAAGCCAAAGGGCAGTGACTGTGCCAGCAACACTCCATAACATTGCAGCTTCGATGTTGGTGGGATGCAGGAGGTTCCGGAGCTTTGGGCTCATGAGCTTCAACAATCCCATTTCACCTGTCATCAATTCTTCTATGTTTTTCTATCTCTTAGCATAAAAAGATACATACTTGTACCAATTTTAGTGACACAGAAACTTTTGCTCGTTCCACTTTTTGGTTTCCTTTGTTGCTCACGTGTCATAAAAACAAAGAGACAGAAGAGAGAGAGAGTCTTCAAATCATGGATGTATCATAATTCATTAATCATTAAATAAAAGAACAAAGTTCCCAAGTTTTCTCATTTTCTCATAATCAGCAAAAACGGTATAGTACACAAATGACAGAACAATGCAACTTTGATCGATTAATACAAAAATGAAAAGTTCAAACTGAATTTGGATGATTAAGATTGTTATCACTTTGTTTAGGTCGACGGCCCTTGTCCGGACCACCAATGATGCCCCAATTCTCAAATTGCCTTTGCCGGGCTCTTGCTCTCTCCTTTTCTTCTTCAGATTTCGTTGAGATACAGTGTGGACAAGAAACTCCATACTCCCACTCGGGGGATTCCATGTCTGCATCGCTCACTGGTTGCTTGCACCCATAACAAAGCTTGAATGTGCCCTGCTCCAGACCATGCTCGACCGAGACGCGTTTGTCGAATACAAAGCATTCTCCTTCCCACAGGCTCTCTGTCTTTGGAACTTCTTCCAGATATTTCAGAATCCCACCCTCCAAATGATAAACCTTGAAAACAAATTCAAATAAGAATTAATATAATGCCTGAGGTTATACATTTTCAAGATTGGCAAGTTTAATCAATGATGAACCAAGTATCACCTCTTTAAAGCCTTTGCTGAGGAGATAACTTGAAGCTTTCTCACAACGGATTCCTCCGGTGCAGTACATGGCAACTCGTGGAGGCGAGTTCTGTTCTGGATTTAATGTTTCTTCTTCGGCTACTTGATTTGAATCCTTGCAATCTGATTTAGGAAGTTGGAATTTATCCTCTACCCAAGATGGAAAGTCTCGGAATGCTGTAGTAAAGGGATCAACAGCACTTTTGAACTTCCCAATTCTTGTTTCATAGTGATTTCTCACATCAATAACCACCTACATTAACGTTAAATCAATTAGCAAGTTCACCTTTTATTCCCTTCAACGACAAAGATTCTAAAAAAGAAAAAGAAAAGAAAATCAACAAATATATGTTCTTCATTTCTTGAGGACCTTTTATGCAATTAGTTAGAGAGTTAGTTACATATGGTGGTTATAAATAGGGAGAGTTGCTTAGTGAGGAAGTATCTTTGAATTGTATGAGAATAAGGGCTTGAGAGATCTCCAGAGTCTAGGGAGGGTCCAAGTACCTCGAATCACTTGGTTTATCGTGTTTGTTCGTGATGATTTGTTAATAGATAGATCCAGATTCTATCAGAATACCACAAAAGCTAATGGCAACTAAACAATATAATCAAAATTAAGAGAAGCAAAATTGCTCACAATATCTGGGTCACTTATCAATGCATTCCAATCCCTTGGTTTGACATATTTTCCAACCCTTTCAACAGGTGATATCACAGGCATTCCAAGAGTAACAATCTGCAGAAACAAAAAGAAAAAGAAAAGAAAATCAACAAATAAGAAAGCCAATCCGTGACTTATATTCTACCAGCATCCAACATCCTCAAGAAATGAAGAACATATATTTAGATAGCATAGAGTACCTCTTTCTTTAATTTGACCCTGACATGGTCCCAACGAAAAGGTGCATCTTCCCCTGCTGCAAGAGGAGAACTACTAGCATGCCCATGATGGATGGCTTCCTCTTCAGGACTAACAGGTGTTTCCACCTGCCTTAGCCCCTTCAGCCGTTCATCACTTTCAATGAATCCAAGAACCCTTTGGACAGATTCTCGAGATCCACATATGCTCCCATTGATTCCTTCTGGTGCAAGAATGATACCTCCTGAAACATGCTGAGCAAGATTAGCTTAGTCACGTAATCCAAACAGGGCAGCAAAAAGGGTATAACAACAGATGAAGTCTAGAAACCGGAAAAGAAAACAGAAATTGTTTTCATATCCATTTTCCATTCTTTCTACTTTACAAAATGAAAGAAACTAAGGGTTATATTTCAAACAAGCCCTTTATTCCTAAATGAAGTTTTTCCAATAAAGAGGTGGGAGATTTCACTTCCCCTATGTTCTAAACTTTGAATGCAAGTATTTGCCTGGGGTTTACATGATCAATGTTGTCTTGTTTGATTGGAAATGATCATGCTCATAACCAATGTATTTGCATCATTTCCTCAAAATTGATCATAATCATTCTTCATTTGATTGGAATTGTATGTTGTCTTGTTTTTGAGTAATTTTGTAGGTTAGTTTTCAGCCTGTTTCATATCTCTAAAAAAGGTTGGTTGCATATTAAAAAATAAAACTCCATTGGCATTTATGAAATCAGCTAAATTAAATCAGTAGAAGTTATCTTCAGAAGTTGGGGGCATTCCATTACTAATACTCCTAACTAATCAACAACCTAAAATTTGGGGAACATAGGTTTCAACGCCAACTTCCATTCATGAATTCACCCTAATTGCAAGCCCCTATACTTGAATACATCAAATAATTTACAAAAATAAAAAAACAACCACAAATAAAAAAACTCAACAAAAACCACATACAATTCTAATCAAGAAACAAACCGAACAAAAAACAAAACAAGTCAGGAGAAAACGAGTACCAGTTCCTCGCAGAGCTTCTTCAATGGCGACCGAAACCCCGCATGGTCGGGAAAATCAGCAAACTTGTAGAAAGACACAACAACGAGAGACGCAGGCTCCATGTCCTCCGACTGCGGCGCACTCGGAATGGGAGCGGCGGGGGAAGGTCCGGCGAAGCATCTGGAATGAGTCATGCTCCGATTAGGGTTCTGAAGAAAAGAGGAGGGAAGCGAATGTAGAGGAAGAAACGGTTTCAGAATGGGGAAAGAGGGATTGAATGCGATGAAATTAGGGTTTGAAGAAGATGAAGAAGAAGAGGGGAACGGGGCCACCATTCCCAAAGCTCTATATCTGAGCATGGAGACTTCTCACGACATGTCATTCGCGCCATGCGTTTACGCTCGGTTTTTAGGTTGGGCTTTGGATTGAAAAACATAGCCCATAATAAATGGGCTTTTAATGGGAAAAGGAAGGAAAATTGTACTCACTATCCTACTTTTTGAAACTTATTTGCAGATATAACTTATTTCTTTTTATTTAGCAAAACTACCTTTTACGTAATTTTATTCATTATATTCAATTTTTAAAATACCAATTTGCCCTTTATTAATATATCTTATTTTTATTCAATTCTTATATTTTCTCGATAAGATTTTATTTTATCATCATTTATATTAGATTTGATTTGATTATATTTTAAAATTACATTCTTAATTATATGGTATTTTGCTATTTTGTAAATAATTTCTTATTCATCTTTCACAATTTTCATATCCTAACACCCTTACCCCCATATGCAAAATGGGTTCGTTTAGGCCCCGTTTGATAACCATTTGGTTTCTTATTTTTTGTTTTTCAAATTTAAGCTTATTTTTTCTCAAATTTCCTACAATTTGTTTCATGCTTTCTACATGCATACATCATTCCTTAAGAAAGTAGGAGAAGACCAACCAACTTTTAAAAACAAAAAAAAGTAGCTTCTCAAAGTTTGTTTTTGTTTTTAAAAGTTGGTTAGAATTCTCCTACTTTCTTCAATAAAGATGGATAAATGGTAGGAAGGATGGACCACATTGTAGGAAATTTGAGAGAGAATAGACTTAAATTTGAAAAATCAAAAACAAAAAACAAAATGGTTATCAAACGGGGCCTTAGTAACGATCTTTGTTTCTTATTTCTTGATTCTTGATTCTTGATTCTTGTTTTTTGTTTCTTGTATTTTAAGAATAAGAAACAAGAATGTATTTGATAACGGTTTCTATTTGTGAAAAAAAAAAATGTTGATCATTTCGCGTTCATGTTCTACCCATTCTTGTTGCTATTACCCTTTACGTCAGCATAATTTTGATCATTTTTTTTTCCATGGAACTGCTGGATTAATTCGAAAGTTTTGTTTTAGTTTCATATTTAAAAGTAAATACACCGTATTAAATGAGTTTGGCATTAGGGTAAATACATTATTAGACTTTAAAATAATGTTGGCTACTCTATTTTTATCGTTTTTATTGCATGGTTTTTTATATTGTAAATATATTTGGTTTCGATTATTCACAACATTTTTTGTGATTTATGCATTAAGTTTTTGTGAAATTTAGAAGATTAGTTAAATTTAGAAAATAATTATAAATATAGCTATTTTAAGAAAAAATTAACAATCATAGATATAGGTATTAATAGTAATATTGTATTAATAATATATAATATTGTAGTAATATGCAATAGTATATTAATAACCTATAATATTGTATTAATAACATATAATTATTTTATTAATAATGTATTAATAATACAAATATTGTATTAATTAGTATTCACAATATTGTATTGAATTGTATTTATAACTATGAATGCAAATATATTTAAATTTCACTGCATATATAATATTTTGTAAAAATAAATCATCAAATATAATTTTTGTTAGTTTTTTTTTAATATATATAATTCAGGTGGTTTGTATTAAAAGTAATACATCGTGTTAATCGGTTGTTATTAGTATAAATACATTATAATTAAAACGATTTTGATTA
>JBBMEF010000002.1:7566719-7594647 GCA_037832685.1 Sicyos baderoa | reverse complement strand
TAAATGAATTTTTAAAAAGAAGTTGCTATAATTTTAATAAGGGGTTGGGATTTTGCTATACAATGCAAATTCCCTTTAAAAAAAGAGTTATTCAAAGTTTTTAGTTTTTTAAAACAAAAAGTGTATGATTTCTATTTTCTAAAAAAAAAACTTAAAATAGAAAATCAAAAATTAAAAAAAAAAAAAAAAAATGAAATGTGTACTATAGATTTTTGAACTCTTTATGTCGATTTTTAATAAAATTAGTTTTGTATATGCATTTTTTAAAAAGTCAGTAATGATGTAGGGAGGTATTCAAACTTTCAATCTAATCTATTTGAAAGTATACTATATCTCTTAACCAGTTAAATAATAGGGAAATTGTGTTGTGTAGTCTAATTTCACAAAATAATTATAAATTAAGGTAGATTTAAAAATATTTAATATCTATGGTCAAATATACAATATAAATAATATTCATCATACAGTATAATTAAGATATTAATAATAATTATACCATACAAAAAATATTATTTATATCATATATTTGACTATGGTTGCTAAATAAATATCTTTTTGCTTAATATTGTAAATATTTTTTCAATTTAGTCTATTCATGCAAAAACTCATAAATAATATCCTACTTATGTTCTCAAAATAATAATAATATCTTACTTAAATTGTTTAATAAATTCTTAAACTCACTACAGTGTTTAATAAGACATTGACTTAGTTCAATTATTTAAAACTTTCGCCATTGTATTTTAGACACAAAATTAAATTTATTTTAGAAAATTCATGCATTTTTTATAAGTCACTTGACTTTTTTTTTTTTTTTTTTTTTTTTTTTTTTGACGGAATAGTTACTTCACTATTAACATACAATAATAATTCAACTAATATAAATATTTATTATAGTTTAAATTTTCACTTCTAGACAACATCAATGGATATATTATTGTGATTTTTTTTATTTGACTTGTTAAAACTTTGAGAGGTTTGATACATTATTGAAAGTATGAAAACCTATTAAGTACATTTAAAACCATAATTTATTGTCAAAGTTGACTTTTTTTTTTCTTTTTTCTTTCTAAAATTATAATAGTTGGAGGCGAGATTCAAATCCGTAATCTTTTATCAAAGTAAATTTAATATATACTAGAAAATTTTAACATATCTTGCACGTGTAATTTATTTTACATAGTTTTATAATTTATAAATAAATTTTTATTTAAATATAATGATATATATATAAATATATTTATTTATTTAGCTAATTTTCAATTTCCCACCTTTAAACATTTTAATATTATAAACTGAAAAGTGTAAATAAATGTAAATATAATATATATATATAAATTTAAAAAACAAACATAAAATAAAAAAATAATATATTCAATAAAATAATTATATAATATTTATTGAAAAAATCGAAGATAAATTAAAAATTAAGAACAAATGAATTAATTAAAGAAGAGAGACTATTTTTTAAGAAAAATTCAAAGATTCAAATAGGATAAATTTTTATATATATATTTTTTATAATTTGATGGTTCATAATATATAAAATTTCTTATCTCATAAAATCTACCAAATTTGGTAAAAATATTTTATCTTCTAGTTTATAAAGATGATATTGTAAATATCTCATAAAATAAATAAAATAATGTAATTTTCTAACCGATATTTTATTTGAACATGAGATTTTGTGATAAAACATTGTTGATTTGAATGAATGATTTTTTTTTTTATTTAAAAGGGAAATACCATATTTGTAGACATATAGGCTGAAATTTCAAGCCACTGCCTGGAATTTCAATGAAATAGGCTGAAATTTCAAGCCACCGTCATCCAAATTTATGGAAACTAAAACCTTGAAATTTCAAGTATCCGTCTTCTAGATCTACAATTGTGTTATGCTCTCTATTTATAGAGTTTACATGTACTTTCAAATCGCCTTGGACTTACCAATTTTAACCTAAAATCTATGAGATTTACTAAAAAAAAAAATTGTACGAATAAAAAAAAGTAATACTTAGGTAAGGGTGGGTAAAGTAATACTTTTACTTTTTAAAAAAATTGGCATTGATTGATAGAGAGAGAAATATTAAAGTAGAAAAATAAAGTAAAAATGTGGGGTTGTAAGGGTGGGTAAGTATTTCCAAAATACTTACTCACCCTCACCTAAGTATTACTCAATAAAAAATATCTTATCTTCTACATTATAAAAAATGATTAATATTTTTAAATAATTAAAACACATTTAAATAGCTGACATGTTTGTAATTTATAATGTAAGGATAAATCCATCCAAAAATGATTTCCCAACTAAGCCACACTTGACGTAGTATGATATATATATATATATATATATATATATATATACTTAAAATGATAGAAAAAAGAAATAATAATAAAAAAGTTAGACCCGATTTGTCAATGACAAAAAAAATTGATACGTAAAGGTTACGAAAGTGTTACAAAATTTTGGCGTGAAAACAAATTTCAATGTTTCGTTCTTCTTGTCCCAAAGAACGAATCGAGAAAATCACAGAGCAATGAGAAACCAGCTTTCCGATTTGGTTTCCTTCTTCAATGGCGGCATTCGAATCGCCCTTGCGCTTTCGTTTCTGACCTGTTCTTCGATTCCTCAAGCTTCCGCTTCAGTCCATCAATACCAGAACGAATCTTTCATTCGCCGCTCCAATTCCTTCTTCTTCCATGGCGGCAGTGAAGGAATCTACGCCTCCACTTTCCACCCTATCGCCTCCAATGCCACCGCTTCCGCCGCCCAATCGCTCGACGGAATGTCCTTCATTAGGTAAATCAATCATTTGAAATCCTTCCATTTTGTTTCTTCATAGATCGGTTTGGTTTCCGAAATGTTGGATGTTTCATTGGAATCGATCGTTTTAGGGTTCTATATGTTGAGATATGCCTTGAACGGTTAGATGTCCCACCATTAGTTAGTCAGGTGTCTGGATCCCTGGTTAGTGAGTCGGGGTCTCAGGTCCCGGGGAGAGGCCCATGGTGAGGGCTCGGGGGCAATGCCCCCAAAACCTAGACAAAATAGGTATTTAGGTTTATGTTTCCGTAATTGGGCTTTTATGTAATTGAGCCTATTTTCCTGTTCCGGCCGTGTATGTAGCTAACACACTGTTAGTGAACTTGTTCTTCTTTAAGGTTTTTACTATTTTTCGCGTGATTGTTGTTTCCGTTTTCGGAACACTGTATGTGATGGAAGTGTATGTATTAGGGATTTTGAGTTAGTTTTTGTTTATGTGTAATGTAGGTTTGAATCGATTACGTTTATGCGAACGAAAGAATCTGCGAAACAGAAAAACGAGATGCAGCAAATAACTGGGTTAATTGAAGCTATAATTTTGGAAGTCAAAGACAGGACAGAAATTGGAGGGGCGTTTTTGAATTCTGATCTTATATGCTGCACACAGATGCTTGCGAATAATGGATCTTGCAAGGTAGGAGAAGTTATTATCAAGCATGATTTAGATAAACCTAATGGACCTAGGAGAATTCAGACTTTCTTTGAAGGGACAAGTGAAGAAGCTAAAATGGAACCTGCTACTATCGAACTGAACAAAACCGGAATGTATTATCTGTATTTTATGTTTTGTGATCCGCAACTCCAGGGTACGTCGATTAGTGGACAAACGGTTTGGAGGAACCCGGATGGTTATTTACCTGGAAAGATGGCTCCATTGGTAACATTCTATGGTTTTATGTCTTTGTCTTATCTTATTCTTGGTCTTGTCTGGTTTCTTTGGTTTGTAAGGTATTGGAAAGATGTAATGCAATTGCACTACCATATCACTTGTGTTATAGGTTTAGGAATGTGTGAAATGGCCCTTTGGTATTTTGAGTATTCAAATTTTAATTCCTCTGGAAGTCGACCGATGGGAATCACCATTTGGGCAGTTACGTTTAGTGCTATTAAGAAGACTGTCTCTAGGCTGCTTCTTTTAGTGGTTTCGATGGGATACGGGGTTGCGAGAGCGACCCTTGGTGGCATAACCATGAAAGTTATCCTTCTAGGTGTTACTTATTTCATTGCTTCTGAAACACTTGAGCTTGTTGAACATTTGGGAAATATTAATGACTTCTCTGGAAAAGCAAAGTTCTTTCTGGTGTTGCCAGTTGCTGTACTGGATGCTTGTTTTATTCTTTGGATCTTTTCGTCGCTATCGAAAACACTGGAGAAGCTTCAGGTAAATTTAGCATGTTACTTCTTGGTTTTTTCTGCTGCGACGATGATAATATTCGGTTGTCGATTTTGTATATCCTATGTAGGTTAGAAAAGGCACGGCGAAACTTGAGATGTATCGGAAGTTTACCAATTGCCTTGCAGTTTCAGTGTTGCTCTCTGTAGCTTGGACCGGATATGAGGTGAATTTGTATTTCATTTATTTTCCTCTGTTTTTTGAACAAATTGTTAAGATGAGTGAGACTCCAATGGTTAGGATTACTGATTCTTGTTCGTGTAGTTGTACTTCAACGCTATCGACCCGTTGAACGAGCTGTGGCAAAGAGCTTGGATTATTCCAGCTTTCTGGATTTTGCTTTCTTTTGTTCTCTTGGTGGCTTTATGTGTTCTTTTGGCTCCTTCTCATAATCCAATCACCAGGTAACCAATCCCATGCCTATGACTCCTTGATTAATCTCCCCCTTCTCGGAACACACACTTATATCGATTAAACTATTGCTCTTATCGGCCCCTTTACATCTTTCTTTTTGATCTTTTGTCTCTTTAATCCTTCTTTATACATTTCTCTCTCCAAGAAACCAAAATGGTTATCATGTGTGCAACTGTAAAGTTGAATGAATACTGGACTTTACAGATTTGCATACTCGGAGGACACTGTGGAGGATGTCGATGAGGAAGTTGTGGCTCTGACCGGAACTGGAATTAAGGTCGCCGCGGATTTATCGAACAAACTAGAAAGGAAGGAAAGAAAGGCGCCATCAATTGTGGCAGATCATCCAGTGTTTGGACTTGGAGATCTTGAGGAAGATAAAAGAGAGTGATGATAAAAGCTGCTTAAAAAGGGAGTTTCAAAGATGATGTGTAAATATGCATCCTAGATGATAGAAGCTGGCTTCAATGCTGCACCTTTCTCTGTTGGATTCAGTCACTGTTCTATTAAATGTAAACAAATATTGTAATTTCCGGTTCTCAAATTATACCAATATAGTTTTTTTTTTTTTTTTTTTTTTTTTAATATTTTTATTTCAGTTCCTCAACGTTCATAGTTATTGAATCAAATTTACCAAAATTCAGTAGAAAATATTCTGTGCTTTTGGAATGTGTATCTTAACCTGATAAATTTCATATTAATAAATTATTTATTTGTGATTTTAATTATGAAATTTAGATTTATTTTTACTTTAATTCTTTACCAAGTTTATTTTCTTGTAACTAAATTCCAAAACATTGGTTTTTTTTAAAAAAATTAAGTCTATAACAATTACTCACCATATGTCTTTTCATCTATATTTTCTTTGTTTTTAAAAACCAAACCAAAATTTAGAAAAGAAAAAAAAAAGAAAAAAACTTGTTTTGATTATTAAAATTTAGAGAAAAAAGAACTCTGGTTTTGATTTTTAAGATTTAATTAACCTTCATATACTTTTTTAATGAAAAGATAGAACCAATGGTAAAAAATTAGATTAAAGTAAAAATAAGCTTAAATTCAAAAACTAAAAGTAAAAAAAATAAAATGGTTATCAAACAAGATCATAATTATCAAATTTTAAATTTTAATTTAATTTCTAAAAATTATAAATTGAAGTAATAACAGTAGACTTAGTATTTAAAAATAAAAAATTAAAGTCTCATTTAACAACTCTTTGGTTTTTTGTTTTTGATTTTTAAAATTTAAGTTTTTCCTTACTCAAATTTCCTAACATATATTCCATCTTCCCTATAATGTATCTATCTTTTCTTAAAGTAGGTGAATGTTAATCAAATTTTAAAAGCAAAAACAAACTTTAAAAGTACCTTTTTTTTTTCTTCCAAATTTTAATTTGATTTTTAAAAATCTAGGTAAGACGTAGATATCCAAATTAAAAAAAAAAACATATGATAAAATAGTTATTTTAGGCTTAAATTTCAAAAACCAAAAACTAAAAATAAAATGGCTATCAAACTAATAACCCAAAAGTAAATAAAGTTAGTCATATGTTAAGCCATTGGACCCAATTAATAAGAATCAAAATAGTTCTGTTCTAAAAAAAAAAAAAAAAAAAAAAAATGACCTCTGGTCTTCAATGGCAAGTTTTACAGAACTTATGAACTCCCAAAACATACTGAGATATTGAAATTCCTTCAACATAAATTTTCAAATATCATAAAGTTATGATAAAATGGCTGCTTGCACGGTTTTGGAATGATCAGACCTCTTCCACCTAAATGAAGTTCAAATGAGAAATTTATTCAGGAAAAAAAAAAAAAAAAAAAAAAAAAAAAGTTCAAATGGGAATTCAAGCAGTCCGATAACTGATGAATGCAATGAACTTCCTAGTTATCAGTTCAATGAGAGCTAATAAGGGTTACCTGAGGAAGTCCCATCAATTCAAGCACAGCTTTTTGCGGAGTTAGCTCGTTGTCAATGATCCGAGCCACTGCTGTCAAAACTGGCATCTTCACATTATACTTCTGAGCCAACGCGATAACGGCCCCCGCAGTCGATACGCCTTCTGCAACCTATTGGATACATGGGACCTTGATTAAATGAAAACCATGTATTTCTTGACATACTAAAAGATTGACCCAGGTACCTGATTCATTGAGCTCAATATATCATCCAGATTCTCACCAGATCCTAGTCGTACTCCAACGGTTTTATTTCGAGAGAGGTTAACAAAGCATGTAAGCATAATGTCTCCCGTGCCTGAGAGACCGGTAATTGTCGTTGGCTTCGCGCCCATCTTTAAGAAAAATTTAAAGGGCAAAGATATCAAAATGCCATGATGTCTATAAGGCTTGAACTGTGACTCAAGGTAGAACTGTGAAGCTAACATTTTCTGAACTATCCAACGGAAGTTGGAACAAAATCAATAAACGGGCAGATTTCAAAAATAAATAAATAAGGCCCCGTTTGATAACCATTTGGTTTTTTGTTTTTCAAATTTAAGTCTATTTTCTCTCAAATTTCCTACAATGTGCTCCATCCTTCCTATCATTTCTCCATCTTTCTTTAAGTAGATAGGAGAATACTAACCAACTTTTAAAAACAAAAATAAACTTTGGGAAACTACTTTTTTTTGTTTTTAAAAGTTGGTTGGTCTTCCCCTACTTTCTTAAGGAAAGATGTATACATGGTAGTAAGGATGAAACAAATTGTAGGAAATTTGAGAGAAAATAAGCTTAAATTTGAAAAACCAAAAACAAGAAACCAAATGGTTATCAAACGGGGCCTAAACAAGCAGATAACTTTCAGTAACAATCTGGTTACAAGTACCAGCAGAGAGAAAATACTCCATTAAAGTTGTTTATCTTGGCTTGCACAATTATGGGCACGGTCTTGTTTGATAACCATTTCATTTTTGGTTTTCTGTTTTTGTTTTTAATTTTTTATAAACAGGTTTGTTTGGTAACCAATTTTGGCTTTTGTAACAACCTTCGTGTTCAATTTTTAAAAAATGTAAGCACATGATAACTATTACCTATTCTTCATTTTTTAGATAGTTGGTTCTAAAGTTATAAACACAAATACAAATTCTAAGAAACAGAAAAATCTAGTTTCTTTTTTCAACTTTCCTTTTTAGTATTTAAAAATATAAACACAGGAATTACTGTATCATTTTTTTTTTACTAATAAAGCACATAATAAATATTAAACTTTAAATATAGCATACTGACTTTTAATATTTTGTTTTAAAATAGACAGAGCAGCAACATCAAAATATTCTTCGATTAACTTGATGGTAACCAGCTCCATTGACTACCTCAAGTTATTGGATCATAGATGAATGGTGATAGTTTAAAGGCTGACGAAATAAATGGATCAAATTCAATCTTCAAAACAACTAATGCTGAATAAAAGCGTACCTTCGTCGCCAGCCAACGGATCTCGGAACAGCCTTGTGCTACCAGAGCTGCCATAGAGTTGTTACCAAGATTCATCCCTTCAACAATTCCCGCTGCTATTGCAAGGACATTCTTCAATGCACCTGCAATCTCCACCCCTGTCACATCACTGGGTGATCAGAAGTTACAAGCCAAGTAAATTATTGGCTTGCAATCCAGTTCCTCAAGAGTCTACATTCTATAACTACTTTTTCTTTTGATATCCGTGACTGTCCGGACCAGTTTTTGCGCACCTCGACTAATGTCACGAGACATATAACCTGACCCTACAACATTTAGATGCCAAGAAAATCAGTAGGAAATCAATTCTTAGGTAGGTGGCCACCATGGATTGAATTCATCACCTTACACCACAAAGCCTTCTTTGACCAATTGAGTCACTCCATGATGGTTTTCTTTTTTTTGAAACAAGGTAACCACGCCCGTCCCTAGGCCAGGTACCGGAGACATCGAAGGAGTATGTCACAAGTGAGTTTCGAACCTGGGACCTTGAAGGGAGCATACCTTCAAGACTCGGTTTTCTATAACTACCTTTTTCATTTTGGTTTATTCTATTTTATTGAAAGAGAATATTTTGGAAGGGAATTTGTGCTCATGGAATGGAGAGTCAAACAAAGAATAAGGTAGCAATGGAGACAGAGGATAGTTGACTTAATATCAAAAGTTAGATGCTTGATGAGATGATAATACTAGCAAGAGAAATCAAAGTTTACTACCAAAATGTATTTAAAATTAAATTTTCAAGAAAAACAACCCTCATTGTTCAATAATTATATCTACCTCGAAGTGCTTATTCTTAGATAACTAGAAGCTAGTAGTTGCTGAGCTGCATTTGCCAATTTCTTGTCCTTTGATGCCACTACCATTGCTGGAAAACCAAGATAAAACTTAAACAAAAAATTTTAAAAAAATGAAAACGAGCGTTTACTAAGGAAGAAAATGCATAATGTGCATCAATATCACCTGTGGGCAATTTATTCATCAATTCTGATGCAAATGAAGGTCCTGAAAGAGCAATAAAAGGTTGTCGAGGATTTCTTAGTGCATGGGGAATAATCTGTGACATCATCCTCAAGGTATTAAGTTCCAACCCTTTGCTTAGAGATATGAATGGCACATGTGGATCAACATGGTCAGCAATGCTCTGAAGAAAGGATGAGCTGAACTGCAAAAATATTTAAACAGTCCTTTCATCATGCAAAATAGTAATTATTATATATTTCTGATATCTAAAATTAAGGACCGATTTGAAAACTATTTCTGACATCTAAACTTAAAAATTCATATGAAAGAAAATTGAATTAGTTTTTTTTTATGACCATGAACTTGGAGCTTCACTACTCTAAACCCAGAAGCAACCACGCACATCCCTAGGTCAGGCACTAGAAGAAGAAAATTGAATTAGTTTGCAAGAAAATTGAATTAGTTTGCAAGAAGCTGTAAAGAAAATACTGCATTATATGTTTTTCCCGGTAAGCATTCATATATTTCTTTTCACTGCGTTAGATATTCATAATTACAAAGAGAAAACAAATATTTTTTAAAACAAGAGTAACCACGCCCGTCCCTAGGCCAGGTACCGGAGACATCGAAGGAGTAATGTCACAGATGAGTCTTGAACCTGGGACCTTCAAGGGAGCATACCTTCAAAGCCTAAGTCTTCAACCACTGCGCCACCTCTTGGAGGCGATAAAACAAATATAATGTAGAAATTTCAACGAGGTAGTGAAAAACCTGCACAGGTACTGCGTGAAAACAGAAATCAGCACCTAGCAGAGCAGCTTTGGCATCAGTTGTAGCAATAACATTTACTGGCAGCTTGTAGCTTGGGAAGTACTTGCTGAAAATAAATATCATGAGTCATATTCATTATTCACCAGAAAAAGTTTCATCTTAGACCACACAAACATTTGCACCAGCTCACACATATATCGATGCGTTTTTTTTTAAACTGGGAAATTGGAGCTTCGGTCCACTATACCCGGGGTAACATATATACGGATTTTATATGTGAACCTCAGCCAAATACATCAGAACACCACTAGTGAAGGAGGCTGTTTCCACAGTATAACTTACCTATTGTAGTGACTATCGTTAATGGACTCGCATACTTGAGGATCACGGAGAAGCATGTTGACTTCCAATTGGGGCTTTCTACCAGCAATATGGGCAGCCATCGCTGTGCCAAAAGATCCACCTCCAAGCACAGCCACCTGATAAAATTTAGACAATAAACTGCAAAATAAGGAGAAAAACTTGAAAGTAGAATATGCTTTAAACAAACATCTGTAAGAAATACTGTCTGTCGCTCTAATTCTTTAAGTTTGAGACTGATCTCCCAAAAATAATATGTACCATTTCAAGTTTAACATAGTACCTTGGCACTGATGACGAACGGAAGAGTCTTGAAAAACTAAGAGGTGATGGGTACAATCTATAGTAGTCACTTACCAAATAATTACTTTTTTATAGATTTTCTTGTCATCAAAATAAAAAAATATTATATGATCAAACGGTAGGTTTCGAGACAATAGTCAAGGTACATATAAGTTGGCACAGTTACGAATATCAAAATAATAATAATTATAATAAATTAAGTTCAAGACACATTGACTAGTACACTAATTTTTAAGCTCGTCTCTAAGCAAATTGAGAAAACCACATTTACCAATAAATTTTTTTATTTTTTCATTCACAAGTTCACAACAATTACAGAGATTCAAACTCATGAATCATGACCTTCAAGTGGTTTATTGGTACCATAAAGTCAACAGTCCAGAAAAATGGCGCTGACTCGTTTTCTAGTGGTTTTCATTTGCCAATCATCATGGAGTGGCTCAATTGGTCAAAGAGAGTATTGAGTGCATAAGTGATGGGTTCAATCCATGATTGCCACCTATCTAGAAATTAATTTTCTACGGGTTTCCTTGGCATCCAAATGTTGTAAGGTCGGACAGTATGTCCCGTGACATTAGTCGAGGTGAGCGAGTCACGGATATCAAAAAAAAAAAAATGGTTTTTCATTTGCCAGAATAATAGTCATAGTTCTCCATGCCCAAAGAGGAAAAGAAATTGCATACAAGGGAACTTGTTCAACAACTCACTGGAAAGTACAATAAAGTAAGTGTAAGTTATAGAAAACAACTGAAATTTCACACACTTCACTTAAAATTTGAAAAAAAACCAACATACTATAACGAACTTCTCAGCGACATTTTATCAAACAGGTTGCAGTCACCGTATCAAAAACCCCTCAATCAAACCAACCCAGGTCCCAAAAAAAAAAAGATATAAGTAGGCAAAATAGGAGGAGCAGATGAAAACCCACCTTGTTGGTGCGCTCAAGAACATCGGTCTTAGCCTTGAATCGCAAAAACCTGGACCATCGCACCAATTTCTCCCAGGCAAGTCGGACAATCCTGCGGCGGTTCTGGGTCCTTTCAGGGCCGGAATCTAGAACGTAGTCGGTGTCTTCAAGAATCGTCGTCGGCGGCGGCGGCGGCGTTGTATCGGCGCAGAGGCGGCGGCGGGAGGTGGTGGTGGGATTACTGGGAGAAGAGAAGGTAGGAAGGGTGAAATTGGAAGGGTATTTACGGTGTAAGGAATGATAGTTGAAGGCGTAAAATGGTTTGAGGGAAGAAAGGTCGAGCAATGGCGTCGTCTCCATTGAAGCTGTTTGTTGCAGAGACGACAGAGAAGATCAGGTCAGGTGGAATTTAGATATGTCATCCGTTATTTATTTATTTAATTGATTCATGTGCTTTCAAAAAAAGTTTTTTTTTTTTTAAAGAATCGTTTTATGTAGGTCTAATTTTTTTTTAAATGATTTTAATTGTTTTGTAATATTAAAATCATTCTTCTTTTTTAAAAAAATACTTAGTTAATTAGAGCATTATCTAATTAAATATATGGCTATTTGTAAGAGGTCATGACTTTTTTTTTTTTTATGGAAGTTCTATCGCGTTGAAAATATATATATATATATATTGAACTCAAAAAATAAATATTTATTTTGATATTTTTCATGAATAATAACAAAAATGATGAATGTCAACCTTTTAAAAAAATCACATAATAAAAATTGATTCAATTAAATTAAATTGATATTCAATCAAACTCACAAAATTATGAATTGGTAGTTTCATTCAAGTTAAATTTATTGAATACAAGAAATGAAATTAATTAAAAGAGAGATAATTAAAATAGGAATGCTACACACCTTTCTATCTATTACAAATTGGTTTTTTTTTCCTTGAAAAATAACCTTCTATTAACATGTATGGTTTTTAAATGAAAATGTTTTAGTCTATTAACTAGCTTATTTCCAAATATAATAATAATAATAATAACCAAGAATAATAGCTTAACCAGAATAAATGTATTAGGTTATATGATATCTATAACACAAAATTCATAGATTCAAATCTCTATTCTAATTACAAAATTAAAGACGTGCAAATTCATTAATTTTTTGTTACTTTCAATTATAAAGTTGCGATGTAGCCGCCCAAGTAAAATTCTATAAATCGAATGAATTAGTGACGCAATTGATTATCTTATTTGATGTTCAATCATTTTAATTCCACAATCACAAATTTGAGCCAAGGTTTCGATATTTCTCTCATATTATTGAAGAGCGGTAATATCCTCTAGTTATGGTTTGTTGGTCATTCTTCTCAATATATGTACTAAAAAAAAAGTAAAATTCTAAAAAGATGTATTTTCTTTCATCAAAATTAATCTATAGAATGAGATTGAAGTTATTTTTAATTGAAATTGATTAAATAAAAATAGTTTTAATTAAGAAAGGACAATGTCAATATATTTCTAAATTTACATAGAAAAAAAATACAAAGAATTTATTTCTAAAAGAAAAGTTGAACAAAAACTCTTTGATAGCATCAAATTTAAAATTTTATGGAAAGTACGAGAACGAACCAAAATTAATTTTTTTTTTTTTTTTTTTTTTTAAATAATAATCAGGAAATGAAGATTTGAATCTATAAAACTTAAAGCTATGAAGTTTTTGGCTCAAAGGTATTAAAGAAGAGAAAGAAAGAAAAACTTTCTGCTAAAATTAAAACATGCATAAAATAAGTTTATAAAAAATAAGTTAATTATCGAACACATTTGAGCAACATTTTTAATTGAGATTTAGTTTCGAAATCCACCACCAAAGCACATGTTTGGAAACATTAAAAACATAAAATACCATTTATAATTTCCATTAAATCCATTATTTTTAATTTTTTTAACATTAAGTCTAACATCAGTCAATAATTGAAATTTAAAGTATATTAACCAATAATTCACAGTTAGATTAACAAAACATGATTTTTGGAAGATTGACATTTCAATAAAACAAAAACAGAACACATTCAAAGGATTTTACACCACAATGACATAGCTGAATGAGAGTTCCAAGTGTTATAACTAAAAAGAAGAAAATGTAATTTTCTGAAACCAAGAAAAACTATAACAAAATACATTACCTAAAGTAAAGCAGCATTTGATTTGATTAACCAATGCCCCCATCTCTTCAAAAATACCTCTGCTATTATTTGATACTAGCCTTCGGGATCGACGATGTGCACGGTCCCGAAGATGTCATGAACGGTATTCCTTTGTACGTCGCCACACCATTGTCGTCTGTGAAAAGATGCTGTATCCATAAAAAATAACAACCATTTGTGAGAATTATAGGTGCAAATTGAAACATCCCAGTTCATAGCTGCAGTCTATTTCTAGTATAAGCACTATCTCTAAACATAATTTTAATAAATATGTTTTTCATATCTTACAATTTTTTCACTGCTATTAATCTATCTCAATAATAACAAACACATATCTCTATCAGTTTCTTTAAAAATAGTTTAAAATTAGTTCAACTTTTAGATAATTATTATTCATTAAGATTTAAAACAAACAAACAAACACTTCTTAATCATTTAAAATCACACAAGAAGCTATACTTTACTTGAAATTATTAATTTTTTCAACACGTGCTATAGAAAAAGTGATTTGTTTTTTCCAAAAATTAATCTACACTAAGAAATTGCTACTCTCGTTTCATTTGCTCAAGACAAATCCTTTGAATCACCCTCGCATTTATAAACATGCCAGTTAAAAAGCTTTCTGATAAACAAAAACAACCAATAATCCACAGCCTGCGCTAATAGTCGAGGTGCACGCAAATTGACTCATACACGATATAAAAGTAAGCATACAACTAATAAGAGATACACGAGTTCAACCTTGTCTATTTTGTTCAAAACATTAGTAGGTCCTTTCATGAATTTGCATTTGAAAAGGATTTTGCATCATCCTGAATTTTTTAATTTAATTGAAACGAAAGGGGTTTAAAAGTGGACGTACCGGTGTTATCTTATCCAGTTGTTTCTTTTTGGGGTTGAGAACATCTTCTGGCTTTCCATCAACCCTAAATCATATTAAGATAATGAATATACCACATAACAGCAGACACCCAACTAAAATAGAGATTAATTATAAAAAAACAAAGAGAAGTCGATAATACGCCAGTCATACAAACATTTATATAATTTAAGAATATTCTATCTCCAAACGGAAGAAAAAAAAATGGAATTTATATTCACCAATTACACGACGTATTCATTTGGTAGTTTTTTTTAAACAAGGGTAACCACGCCTGTCCCTAGGCCAGGCACCAAGAGACATCGAAGGAATTGAAGCATGAAAGGTGCCTACAAATTAATGTCACAAATATTCATTTGGTAGTTAACACATCTATTTCTTTTCTCAAAGTCAAAAATTGAAATCCTCACTCCTATATCTTCTAGGGGTAAATAAGGGGTATTATATATACAGCAAAACTGTACAAGATTTCAAATCCACGCAACCAATCAATGCAGTTATTTGAGTAATCTCTGAAAAACTTACCCAGAAAATGAAATTTGTTCACCAATTTTGGCTCCTTCCGGCGGAAGCAGCGGCTCAACGACAGTGTGGTCTTCATTAGATGCACATAGTACCTGAGAGGTTTATGAACCCTTGCATAAGAGTATGAAATTGACTCAATTTACAAAAGTCATCCAAATTGAAACTGTCCTTGTTTCGTAAGAGAAGTAACTATGAAAAGAAATTTGGAAACTAGAACCAGAGATCTATTGTTAAGAATTAGAAATTGTATTCTCATATAAAATGAAAGCAAGAAAAGTTCATATCAATCTCTACACTATACTGTACAGTAAACTACAGGAGGCTCAATATAGACAAAAGTAAACAAATGTGAGTCTAGCAGAGTCGCAAGCAGACTGCCAAGGAATTAGAAAATACCAATCCCTCAGACATCACATCTCGTAGCTTTCCAGGCTTTACATTAGTAATAAGAACAACGCGGCGGTTCTGCACAGATTAATAGAACAATACATCAGACTTTGAACTCTGTATATACCTCGTGACCAACATGTAAATGTATTATGTAACCATACCGTCAACTCCTCTGGACTACAGAACTTTGCCAGACCACTGACAACCTGCCGCACTTTCGCCTCTCCAACATCTATCTCTTCAACCAGCAAACTGGATATTTAACCAACACCATTACAATATGATTGATACGAATATAAGCTCCAAGGAAAATAATGAACTTCAATAGGACAACGTAAATAACGGCTATTGTAGAAAACAATACATGTAAGAAAGATTAATGACCATACCTGTCAGCAGATGGATGTTTCAATGCTTTTCGAATAAGGCCAACTCGTATATTCAACAAACTAACACTAACTTCCTTTTCTTTATTCGTCGTTCCAGTCTCAAGCGGTTTCTTCGTTTCCGGTGCCGCTTCTTTTTTTCCCTTTTCTTTTTTCTAAGAGTTCCATACAATTTTAAATAAAAATGTTGATGTGCGAAGTGCAAATGAGATGGATGATATGAAAAGGTTGGTGCAAAGATTAATTAGAGGATATCACGTTACACCACAGAAATTTAACATGTGTCAAGTCATTCTACATTGAATGCTAAAATAGAGCTATAAACTATGTGCAAGCAATATATTGATTCATTCTAATTTCTACATAGGTGCACATAAGTTGGTCTGACACACAAATATAAAAAAGTAATATATTGATACAAAAGCAAACATTCTTCTTCTACCTTTTTTGACTAAAAAAAAAATTTCTCTGAATTGATTAAATTTTTAAATTTTTTTTTATATCAGTGGATGAAAAAGGTTAATATAATATAAATACTTCAAGAGAAAACAAGAGAAAGGAGGGGAGGAGAAAAAGAGAGGAAGAAGGGCCGAGAGTAAGATAGAAATAATAAGAATAATAAATATTTGAAAAGGGTTGGAGAAGTTTATTTCTGAAAGTTACGTCTAATATCCCAAATGCACCATAGCTCCAGTAGCATGATGTATAGTATCAAAAGTTCAAAACATATAGTTTGTTTTATTAAAAGGTTGGAGATTTCTAAAAGTTGCGTCAAATATGCCAAAAACAAAAACACCGCAGTTTCTAGTATCAAAACATGTTCTGTAGGCAAATAAAAGAAATTTAGGCTCTACCCCCGCATCAGTTTTCTTAGTGTCTGGATTCACTTGAGGCTTATCGGAAACCTTGGTGCTTTGCGAAGGCTTCTTGGCATTCGAATCTTCATCCACGTTGTTGGCAACAACTTTGGTTCCCTGCAACTTTGATCAATAAAACATTGTTGGCAACAACTTTGGTTCCCGGCAACTTTAATCAATAAAACTTAAACAACTTTGGTTCCCGGCAATTTTAATCAATAAAACTTTTAATTTGCTCATGCAACGCAACTATTCAAAATGCAAGTATCAAGTTATTAATTATCAGTATTTGAAATGCACACTTATAAACAAACTCCATGACTTTGTCTGAAACTTGAAGAAAGAAAAAAAAATCCAGCTATTAGTTTCTTTAGAGTAAACAAAAATTGAAAAATCCATATACCTTAACAAGTTTTGGTGCTTCAGTTAATCCAGAAAAGGAGAAACCCAAAAAACAGGGCAAAAGCACAGTGAAATTCACAAAAAAAAATAAAAAATGGAAATCAACAAGAACATGCAACTTGATGGTGAGAAGCATGGCGGTTTGACGTTAACCACATCAAACAGAGAAAATCAAAGAATAATGACAACACAGTAGAGAACCCAAGAATAATAAAAAAGAACAGAGAAAAACAATGAATGTTCAAATTTCAAAGTAAAAATTGTTGTTGGGTCATACAAGAGAGAATACAAGCTGACTTAATTTGAAAATCCATTGTCAAGATTATATGAACCGAACAATTTTTGTTAGGATAACTTAGATGTTTGATATTTCGAATGATAAATGATATGATAGTGCAGACAATATACTTTTTACATCGGAACTTGACATTTTGCTTTTAAAGGTAAAAACTCTAGCAAATGCAAAAGAATTAATTGAGCACTTACTGGAGGATCAAATTCGCATTTCTCTAGCTGTATCTTTTGAAACAACTCCCCCAAAATCTCTTTATTCTGTTAAAACACAAAATAGTGCAAGTATTCATTAGCTAGAAGCCTTGAATCATGAAATTAAATCAGAATAATATTCAAGTCATATCAAAATTGGGTTCAAAGTATAAGTAAAAAAACTAAAAAAGTCGATATTAATACACAATTGCCCATATTGCATGCTTACAATTCAATCAACAATCAAAAGCAGAAATTATCTCCGCATGCAATTGGTAAGCAGTAAAAGTATTAAGAAGTAGGCCTACCTGGATATAGTCAATCCATCTTAAAATGTGTGGCAACTTTTCCCTCTCTACATTTGAGAAGCCAATCTAGCAGTAATCAATCAGGTAAGATCTCATTAGAATCTCAATTTTAATCAATCTAGAAGTTATTTTGTCAAATTCTATATACAAAACTAGTCCTTGGATCCAAAAACTGCATGTAAAAGATCCATTGGCCATCTAAACAAGGATCTAAGCATGAAAGCAGGAAATAAAATATTATATACATTAAATGAATAAATGATGACATTCTTGAAAGAAAATAATGATTTTAAATATAGACAGCTAGACATGAAACGCAAGACGGCTTACCACAGAAGGGTGTATTATCGAAAACACAATTACATCAGCTTCAGATGGCTTAAAACCTTTACCCAAAAGTACAGACTTTTGAACTAGTTCTTCATTTAATTGTTTGAGAACCTCAAAGCATGCCTTAGAATCTGTAGGAAAACTATCTGCAAATGTGATCCATTTCGTCACCTGCAGCAAAAAGGTTGCTTCTTAGATATATAACACCATAACCACGTTACAGTAATGATTAAGAAAAAGTTAACCTAAAACATAAATTTCAATTTAATCAGATCAGATCAAATGTCCCTTATATATAAAATTTCAAAAGGCTGCATCTCTGTCCTTCATGATTGATGTATTGACAAGGTCCTAAACGTGAGAAAAAAATTCTCTGAGAATGCTCCAGAAGCTAAGTGCTTGAGGAAGGTTAAAGTTTTTGTTTGGTCCCTTTTCTAGCCGCCAGCCGGGAATCTACACTTGGTAGAGAGCGCAAAACTCAATTTCCCAGACTTTTTTGTTCCTATCTTAGTGTGTCTGGTGCAAGTCTACTTGTGAGGATACTAATTATTATAACTGTTTAGCCCATTAAGCACACTTGGGACAAAATCTTTAATATCTTCAATTAGAACTTTGTTTCACCTATCAATGTTTGAGATTTTCTATTTCCCTTTCTCGGCCGGAATCCAAATAAAATAAAAGCTAGCCTTTAGTTAAACCGTACTTTTCCTACACTTCTTAAAGTTAGGGTTGAAAAAGGAACAGTAGAATCACGCTCCAAGGTACAGAAAGAATTTGGGGGACTCTTGAGGAGGCACTATTGTATGTTATCAACTCTTCTAATTAAGGCACTAAGGGTCGTTCTAGAAAGTGATCCTTTCTTTTATTTTGCCCAATCTGAGAGCTTTTCAATAATCTCTTTTGGGAAACTAGGGTGGATTCTTATCTCATCTTTTGTAATCGTTTCACTTCCAGGGAAATTCGTGCTTCCTACCATTGTTTTAATGAAACTTGAGCACAGAACAGTCAGCAAAGTCTTCAAGAACAACAAGTGAAAATCAACGAATGGAAATTCGGTACAACGAAAGAGCGAAAAAAATTCAACCATACCTCATCGTTATCATCCACAGAAGCACCATTTCTGGACGCTTTCAAGATGTTTAATACGTAGGTCCTAAAATCGCCTTCTGTGCTTACTCCAACGAATGCATTCTGAAACGAATCAATACTAAACATCGGAGAAGAAAGAGCATATAAACAAACGGCACCAAAGCTCATAATCACGGAGATGATTCCACAACTTATACAGAACAAATTATGATCAAATCAATTTCAGAATCTGGAGCAGGTGAATACCAAGAAATCGAAGATTTACAGCGTTGGGAAGAAGCTTACGTGATCTAAGGAGAAGTGTTTGGCGAGCGCTGATGCTACCGACTGGTTCCTATCCAAGGCAGATCCTCCATTGGCGACCATTTCTAGGTTTCCGGTGAAGGTTTCCGGTGATGAGAATTTTCTCCACTGAAACACAGTCGATCATCCACTGATAGGGTTTTTCAAGGACGAGCCCAATAAACCACTGGCCCAATAAAACTTTAGGATACATCAAGGGTGTCTTTGGGCCGTTTCGGTAGACAATTCGGTTGGTTATGATAACTTAACTCACGTTTGCCCAATCTTGTATTATAGTTTGTGGTTATCTAAATTTTGCATATATTTATTTTTATTATAATAATCAATTTTTGTTTATCATAACTTCTATTAATAATCTGCCCCTCAAACACTGTCTATGATAATCTATCACTTATCATAGCTTATCGTTTATCATAACCTTCCGTCTATCATAACCAAATCGATGCCTCAAATACATTTTAAGTGTTTTGAATACTAAAAAGGTCTAAATTATAGAAAAATAATTCGGGGATGATTGAATTTTGAAATTTGAGAGACGAGATGAGATAAGAGAAAGTTGAGTGATTTGAAGATTTATTTAAAAATTGGTTTGTTTGGGGAAGAGATGTTAGAAAAACTTTTTGGGGTAGTATTTTGAAAAGAGGTGTTTGGAATTTTTTTTTTTTTTTTTTTTTTTGAATTTGATGTTTAAGAGATGAGATTTTTATTTTATATTATTTTTTATGGTAATGAAAGCTCACCTAAATTCTGAGTCTGGTTGTAATGGAATTTTGGTAGTGTGTGGTTTGGAGGCCCATAAAGTATTCATTTTTTTTCTTTCTAATAATTAAAATTTTATTAAGTTATTTATTTAAGGTTGTGAACTTGAACATGACTCAATCGGTTAAGATGTATTCTCAATCAAGAAGTTTGAGGTTCGGATCATTTCGTGCCCACTTGTATTGAACTCCCATTACTAACTAAATGAGAATAAAGACTGTCAAATTAAATTAAGGAAAATTATATTGGATAGTTCAATTTTACAAAATAATTACAGATCTAGACAAATTTGAAAATATTTAGCATCCATAATCAAATATACAATATAAATAATATGCATCATATTGTATTATGTATTAGTTATTAAGTATAAAAAATAATATTTTATACCGTATATTTGACTATGATTGCTAATTTTTTTTTTCAAATTTACCTAGTATTATAAATATTTTATGAATTTGGTCTATTTCTGCAAAAAAAAAAAAAAAAAACCTTAACTTATAATTTAATTGAATAAATTGGATCTTGTATTAGTGTTCTCAAATAAATAAGAATTAAATATCAATTTTTAAGAATGAACAGAAACCTTAAGATTGAATTGGATTTATGTCATTTTACCTGTGACATTTAAATGCACTTTTCTTTCCAAGAAACAAAAATCGATCAACCATCACTTTTTTTTTTTCTCTGCTTCAAATCTATCAACAATTTACTGTTCTTTTAAAGTATTCAATTGTCAATTGCATTGGAGACTTTAATTTAAATATTAAAAAAAACTTCATTATTATTTAGAATTGCAAGAACAATAATTTATTCCAACAATCTGATATGAACTTTTTTTTTTATTTAGTAACAATTGAGGAAGAAAATTCAAAACTTCATTATTATTAGATTATACCAAATGTCACAAGAGCATAGTTCTTGTTGGCAATTTAATATGAACTTGTTACAAAATAAATAAGCTCATAATGGAAACAAGAATTTAAAAAAGAAAAAAGAAAACTGCTTTGAATCCAATAAAAATACATTATTCAAACAAAATTTCCTCCAAAAAAGGTCAATATACATTATTATTATAGCTTAGCAATTGCATCTAATAAGTTAGCAAAATGCAATTCTCCAAAAAAAACAAAAAAACAAAAAAAGTTAGCAAAGTGCAAAGCTAAGAAGATTAGTGAATATCCAAGAATGTCAATAGTCTCAGAAGGCTGTGAAACTAATGCCTCTTGATTTCTAGGTTACAAACTCAACAAGTACATCTTTTCTTGTCCTTCTCAGAACAACCTTCAAAGGATTAGAAGAAAGAAAGAAAGAAAAAAAAAATCTATCCACTATACCACAGCAGCATTGCACATTTAAGGCTTACAAAGCTAAAAATTAGCTTGAGAGGAGAAGAAGAAGAAGAAGAAAAAAAAAAAAAAAAGGTGAAATCAGAAACAAGATACATCATCTGAGAAAAGAAAGTTGCAAGTTGAATATATGGAAGCTGCAGCAGCCCCCACAGCCAGTGCTCTCTCTGAGCTATTCATTTTCCTTGCTCTGCAAAAAACAAAACATTTGCATCACATTTTGTGATATCTACGAGCGTCGAGGCTTTATTTATATGCATCTCGAATGTTCTTACGGACAACTCTCATACTCTACTATGTTTAGTTGCCCAGATGACTTGTAGCATATTCAATTAGATGAGTGATCACTATGACTTGAACTCATTTCCTATACCCTTAGGCTATGTTTAGGACACCGGTTATTTTATTAAAAACTGTGTTTGGGTGCTGGTTATTATAACACGAGTTAGTTATTATAAACGATTCTTGAGATATATGTTAAAAAAGGGTTATAGTAATCAATTAGAAGTGTTTGAGGTGCATGTTATTATAACAAGAAAGAAGAAATTGTTAATCTCAAATGAGGACATGGGTTATGTAAAATGGTGGTGGAAGTTATGTGAAACAACAACCCGCCGGTTACTATAACCGATGGGTCAAACGTGCATTGGGTTATAATAACCCCCCATTACATAAACTGCCCCCAAACACAATCTTAATCATTTATATGTCATTCCTTGACCACTAGGCTAATTCGTGTTATTTATTATTGTTGAATTATTTTAAATAACCAATCAACTCAAAAGCTTAAGTTGACGGATTAGGGTAAATTTAATTATATCAATCAACACTACTCCTCACTTGTAGGTTTAGAACTTTGAGAGCCACCCTACAAGTGGAATTCCGTTTTAATTGGGGAGGAAGCGACTTGGCAAAACTCGAATTTAGGACCTCTTGCTCTGATACCATGTTAAACTATCAATCAATCCAAAAACTCATTTCAAACAACAAGCCTGGCTCGTGTAACAAGGATATCTCGATTGGTATGAAGATATCATTGAATGGAACGGTGAAACCCCCGTAAAAGTTGTGATTTTAATTCTAGTTTCAACTTAGTCACTACAATCCTCTTGCTTTGATTAAAGTTTACCAGAAGTCTCTCCTACATAAGGAGTAATAGAAACCCAACACAATAAGGTATAATAGATGTAGCAAATGAGCTCCATGCCTTAAATCTTAATGAGTCATTTTGGGTGAGAAACATGGATTTGGATTGAGTTTTAAAGACATTGAATTTAACCAAAAATGTAGATAAGAATTATGAGATTTCTTTGTTTAGTTATTTCTCATTAATAATAGAGATGTCTGATAAGCAATAATCAAAAGAAAGACGTCCTAATGAGGGATTAAACTGAAATTAAGGTTAAATTATGAAGATTTTCAAATGAATATTGATATATGTAACAATGATGACGATTTCATAACAAAAGAAGTAAACGGGCAGGAGGCCGGGAATAGAGTTGGAGCTAGAGTTGGAGCTAACCTCGAGTCGCTTTGTGTTTCTCCTGATTGCTGCGAGCCAAAAACTGCACTAGACTGAACACGATTCAGCCCCTGATCACAGTGCATCTGCATTTCTTTTACTTGGTTCAACCAACTTTCCTGAAGTTCAAAGATATAATCATTTGCAAATAGCACATTTAGCCTATTGATTGAATTAGTTGCTCAAGAAAATCTGTATGGAATCTCCAAACAGAAGCTTGAATTCTCGTGCAAGTGAAAGCAACCGAATAGAATGACGATAAGCGATATACTTACTAGTTGTTTCTCTTCTTCAGCAAGAGCTTTATCCATCTGACCAAACAGCTTAGTCCATCTTGCTTGATGAAGATCAGCAGTGGAAATAACTGAAGTCTCATCGGGCAAACTCTTCGCAGCATTTGGATCATTCTCTTCGTTAGATGGAAATTCTTTAGATATCAGAAACGGCAATTCTGTCGAAATTACTGCACGAACTCTCTTTTTACTACGTCGCAGAGCTGCATAAAGACATATATTAGGTTTATTCCCAATAGGAAAACACATAATGCAAGAGAATAAGAAAATTACCTGAAAGACGCCCTTTAATGTCTTGATGTGTTAGTTCCAACCATTGAGAAGCAACAGTAGCAGCTGAACAACAACCATGTTTGTGTCACGATATAGAGAAATATAGAATATTTCGAAATCGAGACTGTTAGAGACCAATAAGGATAAAGGAGCTACTGACCTTTGAGAGAAAGAGTTGAAATACAGGTCAAATTTTCTTCTTCATCGTTAGACACTGCAGCATGTGATGATGACGGTTCTAGTGCAAGAGTTTCTTTGTCATTAGTAGTGTTCGATTGTGAAGCATAATTCTCACCAATGACTCGATCCAATACGATTTGTCCACTTTCCACTCCTTCAGCCTCTGTTATCAAAGACCGCGTCAAGGAGCATTCGCCTTTTTGACTGCTGGCAGAAAAATAATTTGAAGGGTCATATCCTTGAGAAGAACCAATTGCATTCATGTCTGGATCATTGATGTTTTCAAGATCCCTTCTTGGGTCTTCTTTAGCAGCATGTCTTTTTTCTGCTAGAATCTTATTCGCTAGCCGTTCGTTTTCCTTTTTTTCAGACCTTACAATCGCTTCAATAATAGAATGGACTTGTTTTCTATTTCTCACATGATTTATGATCCCGGGATTCAGTTCAGTAAGCAAACCACTTGGAGCAGCAATCTTTGTGAACCGATCAATCTGTTCCTTCTTTGCAAGCTCCAACTTCTTATCTCTTTTTGCAGTCTCCATCTTTTTCTTAAGAGCATCATTTTTACTTTTCCTCCCACGTTTCTTTGGCGCAGGTATGCCTCCATGAGAAGCCGAGAGAAATCCGTTCTGCTTCATCTCCTTCCAAATTCTTAGCGAATCATTCTCACCTGCAGAGCTAGCACATTTGGAGGAATCCCGCGACTTCAACTTATTGTGGTTCTTCAAAGGGTGAACAACTTCCAGGTTTATAGAGCTAGAAACATCTTCTACATTGAGGTCTAAATCAATGCCTCGTGCAGCTACACGAGCGCCATAGTTGTTCCTAAGTCCGTGTTGATTTTGAGAAACATTATCTAAATCCATGTTATCAGAACCTGAACTTTTAGGAACACAAACTTCAGTATTAAGATCCAGCGGTCGAAGGGTCGTCCCAACAGACGCATTCATCTCCTCCGCCTTTTCCGCTGGAGAGGCATCAACATTCAATCTCTTAGGCACATCAATCACTTGATACCTCTCTTCTTCAACCATCTGACATTCATCACTAGCTTCTATCATTTTCAAACAATTCCCCTGGTGAACATTTATTACTGCCAACACCAATTTGAGAATAAGTGAAACAATCCAAAAGGCTATAGAAGTCATTGAAAGTTAACTCCCAGCAAGTGAAAATTAAAAATAAAAATAAAAACACTAAAAAACAAAGCAGATGGATTAGGTTAACATAACACAACTCCATATCCAATCCAAGCAAATCACAAAACCAGAAATTTCATACCAAAGCTCTAAGATTTTTTATTTTATTTTTACAACCGGAAATCAAAACTTTGCCCCATATACCCAAGGGCACCCGTGCTCGTCGCATAATCCGAACTTTAAAGACAAAAAGGCATTTAAGAATTAAGCTCACTCGTAAGTTTCAAACTTGAGACCTCTAAGACAACATGCCTTAGCCTCTACCAACAAGGCCGCCGTACCATATTTCTAAGACTATAAACCTCATCTACAGATTTTTTTTAGATCAACAACAATCGAGGGTTGGGAGATTCAAACCAATGACATCTTAATTCACGGGCAGACACTTATGACGTTGAGCTACTGCTCTCGTAAACAACCACATTTACATATTTCAAGAAAAACCCAAAATCAAGATTCAAATTTCCTACCTCGAGAACCACACATCGATTCAAAATCTGGCAACTTTATCCTCTTAAGATCAGCCCCACACAGTTCTTCAAAGTCACCACTACTTCTCTTCTCGCCTAAAATCTAAAACAGAAGAAACCCAATTAAAAGAAAGCACAAACACAAAAATCCCACTATTCAAAACTGAAGAACAAGTCGATTTAGAAAAAACCCACCTCCGATTTCGATCTGGGTGAGGCCAAAAACGGGTCAGAAACAATTCTGGAACCGCACCGATCATCCATAAGCTCAAAACCCAGTTCAAATCGAAGAGAATCGCGTTCAAAAATCAAAGCAGTGGCATCGTAGGTGCCAAAAATCGAAGAAAAGGAGCGAACTTTTGGGGCGAGTTCAAGGGATTGGCGCGCAATCTGAAAAAGAAAGGCATGAAAATGGAAGAGGGGGTTTAGAGCCGAAAATCCATCCGATTGAAGAAGGTTGAGGGCTAGGGTTTTTTAAGGTGCAGATCTACAGAGTTTGAAATTTGGAAATTGAATTAAAAAATAAAGTTCGTGGCGATTTGATGAATTGGAGGGAAGCGAGCGAGATGGGTTTTGAAAATAATGCAACATTTCATAAAATGGAGGGCACCAATTCAAATATCTTCAATTTAATCGGATCTAATTTTTATTCTTAACATTTCAAAAAATAATAATAAATAAATAAAATCTGTCATTTTACTCCTCGTGCTTTCGATTTTATATTTTATTTAATGTATTTAATGGGGGTGGGATTATATTTAAATGTATTTATGATTATTTGTATCCTTAGTTATGATTTAGTTTTAGGAGTTATATAGATTAGTTAAAATTTAAAAGTTATAATCAAAAACTCGTTTGAATGTAGTATTTGTATAGAGAAGTTATAGTCAAAACTTTATTTGGATATAAATTTAAAATGAGTAGTTATTTTTAGTAATTAAAAAATAAATGATTAAAAACGAGTTATTTTGATTAATTTGAAATAAATAATTTAAAACGAGTGGTTATAAATGATTTGATTAAAAATAAAAGTTATTTTTAAAAGTAAAAATGAGGATGAATTAGTAAAAACTCTTTTGAATGTAAATTTACAAAGAGGGGTTAGTAAATCTTAAAACTAAATACTACCTAAATATGTCAAGCAAACAATCCATTGGGGAGCAAAAGAGTAAATTTTGGATAATCCCAAATTACTTCATCTCTATTTTAAATTAATGACAAGACTATTTATGGTATTCTAATGATAAATGGTGAGAAATGTATGAATCTTTTTATTTTTTGATGACTTTCTACAAATATATATAGTACATGAAACTTATGCACACTCCTACAATATGTAATGTCAAGAATATTTATAAGGAGCTAAATGATTAAGTAGATACTATCAAAATTGATACCTATTTTGATAGGTATAGTTTTGTGGATGTTTAAAATGCTCCATCAAAATAATATTTTCTGTTGAGTTTACTATTTTGGTTAGATCTAAATTTATGAATTGAAATTTGAATTTGTAGAGCAAATATTGCTCACAATGTAAAGTAAGGTGAGGGTCTCTCCAACCATCTCACTATTTTTCAATTATTTTTAATTTAACTACTATAAAGTAAGAGATTGAATCATTACTTTCTAAGATCATGTTAGTAATTAATCCATTAAGTAAGACTATGAGTGACTCTCTATTTTTTTTGTCTAACTTAATTCATTTGATAATTTATTTTGAAAATTTGTTATGTATATCAATTTTAGGGTATATTTTTATCAAAAATTCGTTTATTCCAAAATTTTGAGTGATTGAACTCAATGAAACTCAATCAATAACTAGTGATTGAACTCATTCAGTTTGTTAAGTGATTGAGCTCATTTCATTGAGTTCAATCACTAATTATTGATTGAGTTCAATCACTCGAATTTTTGGTATATGTGCGATTATTTTCAATTGTGTGCTGCAATTTATTAGCTCATTTTTGTTATACATGAAAAATCCTCATTTCTTTTTGCTAGATATGACTTAGATATCACTAGTAGAAACTGTCAAAACGATGACCGGCGTGGACAGTCATCGTTTAAGATTTATGACCGGCCATGAGTCGTCATAATACATCAAGCCATGGAAGGTCTTCCATGACCGGCACCAGAAAGGCCGGTCATGGATGATGAACGACGACTCAGTCATGGAAGACCTTCCATGACCGACGCGATTTCTGGGTCAATGATGACTGGGTCATGGATGACCCAACATCCATGACCGACAGCCGGTCATAAATCTAAGTCATCCATGACCGGCTGCCGGTCATGGAAGACATTGTACAGATTTTTTTAAAAAAAGCC
>JBBMEF010000002.1:7541146-7566619 GCA_037832685.1 Sicyos baderoa | reverse complement strand
ATTCGTGTTATGAGATTTGGAGAAGATGAAAGGAACAAGAATGGTGAAAAAATGAGGGAGAAGATGAAGTCCAAGTCGACCATTTAGATTATTTTATTATTATTTTCTTGCCAACTCATTTAATTTCAAACCATGGTTTATTTTTTTTTTTAACTCAAGGACTATTTTTAAGCTTTTGGCAAAGTTTGAGGACTAAAATTGGACTTTTGAAAGTCTAGGGACCAAAATAGAACCAAGCTGATAGTTGGGGGACCAACATGGTATTTTAACCTTTTTTTTTTTGTAAGTCAAGTCTTCCAAAAGGTACTAATAATTATTTAATTTTTTAGATTGGTTTAAATGGTCAAAACCTATCTCTTATTAAATTGATTTTGATTTTTTTTTTACGCAACCTTTCGATCTTTTGCTTGCTTTCAAATATCTGTTTTTTAGATCGAATCAAACAATGAAACTATTGTATCACTAACTAATTTGATGATTTTAGCCATCTTTAACAGACGTAAATAACATATCAAAATAATTTTTTAATGTTTATCAAAGAGTCTTAATTATTATAGTTCAAAATTTATATAAATATAATTGTCAAAGATATATGAATACTAAATTATTATATATTAAATTGTTGCAAAATTTAAGAAAAAATTATCATGCTAGTAAAATCTAGAAAATAACTACAAGTACGATCATTTTTAAACAAATTAATAAATATAGTTATTGATATTAATGAGTACATACTTTTTATGATATTGATATTAGAATGTATTAGTGATTTTAGATTCAAATAGTTTAAAACTTACGTCCATTTGTAATTATTTTGTGAAAATAAAGTACCCAATACAATTTTTAAAAATTTAAAAATACAATGATTATAAGTTCATATCTTATGGTGGCCATCTACCTAGAAATTAATTTCGTACGAATTTTCACAAAATAATCATACAAATGTTATAGGGTTAGACCGTATGCCCCGACATTAGTCGAGGTGCGTCCAGTCACAAATATATAAAATATATATATATATATATATATATATTGTTTTCACCCATTCTTTATTATTATTATTATTATTTCACCCATTCTTTTTATTTATTAAGGAAAAAAATGATGAATTTTTTGAGTCATAAATTTGATATTCAATCTATTTGTATTGAGTTATAGCTCCTTTAAACCATTTTTAGGATTCTTTCCAATTATGTGACAATTAATGCACGAATCATTTAAGTTGATTTTGTTCGAATATTTTCAAACCTTTTCTACTTACAGTCAATGCGAATAATGGCCATCAAAACTATGGGCAGTGAAAGTTGATTCAATATGAGTTATTTTTTAAAAATCTATCCATTGACTTTGTATACTCCTGGCATTATTTTTTAAATAATAATAATAATAATAATAATAATTATTATTATTATTATTTATTTTCTTTTTCTTCTGAAAACGTAATTATCTTTGCTGAATATAGTACATGGCCACAGTGTTAAGTAAAAATAGTACGAGAGAAGTTTATGGTTCAATTATAATTTAAGTACTTTGTTAACCATTTGTTGTATAGGTTTATTTTGATAACCGTTTTTTCGTTTTTTATTTTTAAAATTTAAGTTTATACAATTATTTTATTATATATTTTGTTTATTTCGATGTCTACATTTTATTTATTTTTTTAGAAACAAAATTAAAATTTGATAACAAAAAAAAATGTTTTTACTTTTGAAATTAGGTTAGTATTCACATATAATTTTCTTAAGAAATGATAGATACACATGGTCAAAAAAGATGAAATAAGAAATTTGAGTAAAAAAATAATCTTAATTTTCAATAATCAAAAACAAAAAGTCAGTTATAAAATAGGTCTTTAGTTTTAAAATTTAAAATTTGCTATATCTTAATTTATTTATGATAATATATATTATCTAAATATTAAAATTTTTGATCAAATATAAAAATAAAAAGAAAATTTTGAAAACTATTTTTAAAGCCTCTTTTGGTTCTATATTTTTATTTTTTTAGGGGCCGTTTACTTTGAAGTAACCACGACAACTTGAATCTTCTGATGCCCGAAATCTCATATATCCGGAATTTTAAATGTCCGACATTCTTAAATCACCTTGTTTGCTTTGTAGTAATATTTGTATACGTATTTAGAAAATTTTATTTATTTTATAAGTTTTGTTCATGGAAATGTCTTAAATGCCTTTATAACTTAATTTACACATTAATTTGAATATTATATTTTAAAATAAATTTACCTAGCAAAAAACTAAAATTCATTTATTAATTGAACAAGTAAAAATTTACTAAATATAAAAAGTGGAGATAATTATATTTGAAACATATAACAAAAATAAACCCACTTTTTTTTTAAAAAAATAATCCAAATATTATTCAATTTAATGCATATTATTTTAAAATAAAATATAAAATATAAATATAATTAATTATGTAAACTTAATTGTCAATGCATAATAATTATTATATACTTAAAAAAATATATATTATTATTTGTTAGGATACAATTTCTCAAAAAAAAAAAACTACACACAAACTATAAAGAAAATTGATAAAAATAAAAAATAAAAATAAAGAGGACAAAAAATGTCATTTATGGATACCCTCTACATGGACATCTTAAGAACCCATGTTGCAGAAGAGCATCCAAAAAGCTGTTTAATAGGGGCATCTAAGGAAACGTGGTAATCTAGATGTCCACCTCATGGGAATCTTGATTACCACGAAGTGAACAACCCCTTAAATTAAAATTATTGCAGTATGATTTTTCATACTTTGATACTCGGTGTTGAACTTGATTACCGTAACAATGAAATTATCCTGTCATCGTACTTCGACTATGAATCTAAAATTTCAATTTGATATCGATGGTCACTTCCCTCTCCTAACTCACATTTATTTGTATTTTCTTACACTTATCTCTAAACAATAATTCAATAAAATTAGACTAAAATTTTAAGAAATAATATACTATCCTAATTTAAAGAGTAGAGGTTCAAAATTAATTTTTACAAGTTTCCATAAAATATAGTAGGGCCAAACTAAATTTGTAAATTAACCAAAATTTTCTAGAGATGTGAATGTGTGTGAGGTTATGGGATCATAGGGCAGTGAAAAATGGTGTGGGGGTTCTGCATTAAATTAAAGAGAAGATGAGTAATTGAAGAGGGAATCAATTGGGAAAGTGGGGCCTTTTGTGCTTAAAAAAAAAAATTAAAAAAATTAAAAAATGTTTCAATTTCAAATCAAAATTCTATCATAAATCATAATTGAATTTCAGAGTGCAGCTGAACCACACCATACCAATCTCACTCCTCTTTTAATTTTCTCAACTAACTTTCATTACCTACTTTCTATAATTTATTGCTACTTCTCTCAACTTTAATGCCATGATTTCAAAATAATTTCATTCATTTTTACCCATAAAAAATATTATTTGGGTGCATTTCAAACAAGTCCTCATTATTTTCTTCTGTTTTGTTAAAAAAAAAAAAAAACAAGTGCTAGATTATTATAAATGTTGTTTATTATAATTTAATATATTATAATCAGTTATATGTGAAGCGTAAATATTTTAATACATATTGGAGAATAGGACCTAGAAAAAATTATGTATACGATGTTATTGTTTTCGAATATATGATAGTTTAATACTATTTTTTTTAGAAAAAATATTGAATTTTCTAAAAAAAAAAATGTTTTTGGTCCATTTAAAATGTTGTATGAAAATTCCAACTTACCATTAAATAAGGGTTTTTTTTTTTTTTTTTGAGAAACCATTTAATAAGGTTTTGAATGATAATTAACTATTATTCGGATTGAACTAGATTTTTCAATCAGATTGTAGATTTGATTCTGTTTCTTTATTTTTATTAATTTTATTTTTAAACTTTTTTTTTTTTGAGAAAAAAGATTTTTATTTTTAAACTTGATTCCTCTGTTTTACGTAACAATCAAATCAATAAAATGGAAGAAATGAAGTACGATAATAAACAAACAAACAACATTTTTATTTTTGAAATGACTTCTCAACTTTCGAATTATCTGTTGTATTATTGAATATTTATTTTGGAAAATAAGGCCACGTCGGGTTATTCTCTATTTTTATTTCAATAATGTTTGTTCGTATTCCTTTTAGAAATCCATTTTAATAAGGTTCGAGACTATCCTTGTTTTAAAAAAAAAATAAATAAATCCATTTTAATAAGAAAATGACATATGATGTATACAAAAATAAATGGTACAATTTAAAAGATGGATTAAATATATATAAGAGTGAGCTCAATTTTATCATAAATGTTCAAATTTTCATTATGCACATGCAAAATATTGTATTCTAACTCAAAAGAATGAATTATCGAATGAGTCAGTACGCTATGGTTTTGTTATTTGGTCGTAAATTAGTTTAACACCAGCGTCAGCGTTACACCACCGTCACACTAACATTATATTATCTTAAATACAAATTAAAAATTAAATGTTAAATATTAGTTATCCTTAAGTCTAAAAATGTATCATTTTTTTCTCAAAAAAGAAGAAGGTATTATTGTTGTAACAAAACAAATTAATGTTATTTACATATCAGAAAGCCCTTGCTAATCGAATTGAAGCTGGGGCCCACCATATGACAGAATCCACATCAGCATCCAGGTAGGATACCTTGATAATGAGTAGATCTAAGCCACGTGGCACACGGCTTATTTAATTGTCTCAACCTACCTACGTGGTTTCCCTCTCTCTCTCAACCCTGTTCATTAAAAACCCCCCAAATTCCCCTTTCACTTTTCAACTTCAAAACTCCACCGGCGATTGCGGCGGCGGCGGCGGCTGTTCCGACGACTTCCCTCTACTCCCCGCCGGATTCCTTAGCCTCTCACTGAAACTGTTTTGGTCGGAGCTACACTCGTCTCGTCTGAAGAATCTTCGCTCTGAAATTATCTTTAACGGTTAGAACTCCGGCCGATCTTCCTCTGAATGCGCTCTTGCTCCGCCTAGGGTTTGGATTTGCTTCTCCTTCTCGGACATTTTTGTTTCTATGGATTTTTTCTGCGATTTTGCTGTTTACTAGTTCAGTATCTTCCTCCCTTTTTTTGTGTTCTAAGTTAGTGAACGATGCGAGCATTGTTGAAGATGAGACGGTTGGTTGAACTCTTCGTCTTCTTCGTTTTGGCTCCACTCTGTGCTCGATGCGTAAACCTATCTTTAAACGACGACGTTTTGGGCCTCATCGTGTTCAAAGCCGCTGTTCAAGATCCGAACAAGAATCTCGCAACCTGGGACGAAGATGACGACACTCCCTGCAACTGGAATGGTGTTCATTGCAATCTTAGATCCAGACGTGTCGTTGAGCTCAACCTTCATGGATTCTCGCTTTCGGGTCGGGTCGGGCGGGGGCTTTTCCAGTTGGAGTTTCTGCAAAGATTGTTGCTCTCCAATAACAATCTTACTGGAAATTTAAGCCCTAATTTCGCTCGAGTCGATAATCTTCAGGTGATTGATTTGAGTGGAAATAATTTCTCCGGGACTGTTCCGGATGATTTTTTTCGTCAATGTAGGTATTTGAGAGTTGTTTCTTTGGCCAACAACGAGTTTTCTGGGATAATTCCTGATAGTTTGAGCTTGTGTGGGAGTCTCATATCTCTTAACTTGTCCTCGAATCGATTTTCGGGTCCTTTTCCTTATGGGATTTGGTCTCTTAATGGTCTTCGATCATTGGACTTGTCTGATAACGATTTGGTGGGTGAAATTCCTAAGGTAGTTGGAAGTTTGTATAATCTGAGGACTCTTAACCTGAGGAAGAATCGATTTTCTGGGCTGATTCCTGATGGTATTGGGAGCTGTTTGCTTATGAGGTTCATTGATCTTAGTGAGAATTCATTCTCTGGAAATCTCCCTCAGACCATGCAGAAACTTGTTTTGTGTACTAATCTGATTTTAAGCAGGAATTTGTTCCAAGGAGATGTTCCAGAGTGGATAGGTGAATTGAAAAGCCTGGAAACTCTGGACTTTTCTGGGAACAATTTTACTGGTTATATTCCAGGTTCAATGAAGAGTCTCCAATATCTTAAAGTTTTGAATCTCTCTTCAAATGGCTTTACTGGTAGCTTCCCAGAGTCTGTGGTGAAATGCCAGAGCCTTTTGGCAATAGATTTCAGCCATAATTCGATATCGGGTAGTCTTCCTGCCATTGGAAGTTTAGGGAATCTGCAGTTTCTGGATCTGTCTGGGAATTCTTTTGATGGTTCCATTCCAGAAACTATTGGAGATCTGAAAGCATTAAGCATTCTTGATTTGAGTAGAAATTGGCTGAACGAAAGCATTCCCGAAGCTATTGGAGGAGCTGTGTCCCTAATGGAGCTGAAGCTAGATGGCAATTTTCTTGTGGGTGAAATTCCCTCTTCAATTGATAATTGTTCTTCCCTTACAACTTTGTAAGCTTCCTTTCCTTGTTTACTTGTGTCTACTTTTGATTGTTTGAGTTTCCTTGGTATTTTCTAGCATTGCATTAACTATTAACCGATTTCATCTAAAACTAGTTTCTTTTAATTGTTTTATGGCATTGCAATTTATGCCAAGAAACTTGGGCATTTGCTGGATTGGGTGGTAGTTTATCTTAGGACTTTAGTTGCTCTTTTCCTTTTGTATTTATTGTACTTGAAGGGCTGGTTAGAATTTGGAGGCTGGTTAGCCGAATGTATCTTTAATATGATTTTGTTTAATCTAAATTTGGCAGGTTTATATCACACAATAACTTAACTGGACCGATACCAGCGGCATTAGCTAAACTCTCTTATCTCCAAAATGTCGACTTATCCTTTAATAACCTCAATGGAACCATTCCGAAGCAGTTGTCTAATCTTCCGAATCTTCTTTTGTTCAATATTTCTCACAATGACCTCAAAGGTGAGCTGCCTGCTGGCGTATTCTTTAACACTATCTCTCCGTCGTCCGTTGCTGGCAATCCATCCCTCTGTGGCTCTGTTGTTAATAAGTCTTGCCCATCTGTTCTTCCAAAACCTATTGTTCTTGATCCCAACATCACTTCAGATTCCATTTCGAGCTCACTGCCTCCAAGTATTAATCACAGAAGAAATAGAAACATCCTCAGCATTTCTGCCCTGGTTGCCATTGGTGCAGCTGCATTCATCATCATTGGTGTAATATTGATCACCATCCTCAACATTCGTGTTCGATCTCCTGAGTCTTCTTCATCTGCAGCTGCTCTTGCATTATCTGTTGGGGATTATTACAGCCATTCCTCCAGTCCGGATGTGAATTCTGGTAAGCTTGTGGTGTTATCAGGAGAACTTGACTTTAGCACAGGAGCACATGCCCTGCTGAACAAGGATTGTGAGCTTGGACGTGGTGGATTCGGTGCAGTTTATCATACTGTTCTTCGGGACGGACACTCTGTTGCAATCAAGAAGCTTACAGTTTCCAGCCTTGTCAAGTCCCAAGAGGATTTTGAGAGGGAAGTTAGGAAGTTTGGGAATGTCAGGCACCAAAATCTTGTGGCACTCGAAGGTTATTATTGGACTCCCTCACTCCAGCTTCTTATATACGAATTCGTCTCTAGAGGTAGCTTGTATGGGCTGCTACACGAAGCATCAGATGACAATATCCTGTCATGGAATGAGAGGTTCGACATAATTCTCGGCACAGCGAAAGGACTGACTCAGTTGCATCAGTCAAACACAATCCACTATAACATAAAATCCAGCAATATTCTTATTGATAGCAATGGCCAACCTAAGGTGGGAGATTATGGTCTAGCTAGATTGCTGCCAATGTTAGACCGTTATGTTTTAAGTAGCAAGATCCAGAGTGCACTCGGATACATGGCACCCGAGTTTGCATGCAAGACAGTGAATATAACCGAAAAATGTGATGTGTATGGCTTTGGGATCTTGATTCTAGAGGTAGTTACGGGGAAGAAGCCTGTCGAGTACATGGAAGACGATGTAGCAGTCCTCTGCGACATGGTCAGAGGAGAAGTTGAAGAAGGAAGGGCCGAAGAATGCATTGACAGGAAGCTGAGGGGGAATTTCCCCGCCGAGGAGGCCGTTCCCGTATTAAAATTAGGCCTTATCTGCACCTCCCACGTGCCATCAAACCGGCCCGACATGAGAGAAATGGTCAAGATTCTGGAGATGATCAAATGCCCGTCTGAATTACAAGAGGAGTTGGGATAAACTCTACCAACTAAACAACGACAGATTAACCCGGTACACGCCCGGATTGTATGGTGAACAAGAATCCAGTGTTCTTTAAATCCATGATGCTAGATGAAACTACCATTGTTTTGGCTTGCTGTATTTTCTGCTTCTTACTGTAATTTCTTTTCCTGTAAAAGTCACTGGATTCACTTCCACCAAGCTTCTCATCTAATTTTAGTTTTAGTTTTCTTTCATTCACTCAGCCTAATTATTATTTGCATTTTCTATGTTAAAAGTTGAGGAGGCACCTTCATGAGATTCTCTCATTTTTATACAATTTCTCATGTAACCTTTTCTCTTTTGTTTCTTCTGCCTTTTGCTGTTTTTGGCAGCTTTCTGTTGGGAAATGACAGGCTTTGACTTGTCCCCATTTGTCAAAATTGTGGGTTTTGCATCAAAGGAAAAAAAAAAGGTACAATGGAGAAGGTCAGAGAGATTATAAGAAAAGATTCCCAAACCCACTTGAAAACAAAAGAATGAATCCAATTTGTATGGAAAATATAAAAAGATAGATTGAAAAATTATTGTATTAATTTAGTTTGTCTTGGAACTGAAGTTAAACAAGGGTGTTTTCAATATCTATATTTAAACACCTATGTCTTATTTGTCTCCCCAATTTTCTATTCAACTTGTTTGTCTCTTCTTTGTTGTTTTGAATTCCCTCCACCTCATTTTTCTATCCATGTCTAAAAAAAAAAAAAAAAAAAAATCTTAGTGAACAAGGACTCATTCAAATATACTCTGAAACTTAAAGATTCAAAATCTTGATCATAAACATACACTCTATATTAATTGTTGTTAGTCTATACAATAAATTTGAGCTATGTTGAGTACTTGACATATAATCAATCACACCCTCTAAAATAGTGGAATTAAATATAAATTTACAAACTAAAAACGAATACTTACGAGTTAAAATACAGATAAACTTTTGAAAAGGGTTTTTTTTTTTTTTTTTTTTTTTTTTTTTTTTTTTTAATATAATTCAACTACACTCAAGGAGGCATAAAAATACACCTTGCTTTTATTGACAACTTGTGAAATATAGGAGACAAATTTATTGTGTAAACAAAAAAGAACTCCTATAAAAAAACAAAAACAAAAACAAAAAAGAATTGATATTTGAAATAAGAATGAGAGAAAACTTTTCAAATGAGTCTAATTCAACCCATATGCTAATAATTAATAAGTCTATAGATTCATTATTAAAAAAAGATTTCTGGGTAGAATTGTGCAATGAGTTGTACCATTTGCCAGCTATAGTAAGCTTTTGTTGCTATTTTCTTGTTTAATTTCAAAAAGATGATATTAGGTTTGAATATTAGGTAGCAGTAGGCATTTGAATAAGTTGATTCATTTATCAACCACATGGTCTTTTGGAATTCTTTATATGGAAAGAGGTAGATAATTTTTTTTTTTTTAGTATAAATTTGGGGAAGAAGATTACAAATACCGATTCCAGAGATCGAATCTGTAACCGTGAAATGAAAATAGATTAACACCAAAACAGATAACCAATTGCGTCACCGATCCATTCAGTGGGGTAGCTAAGATCGGAGGATACATACAATTCTGGTTGTGCCCTGTTGAATACTTTTGAATTCTATACAACTTTTATTTTTGTATTACATTTTTATTAGTCAGTTTTCATGCCTGTATCACATCAGACTAACTAATAAAATTAATCAATCTATAAAAAAAAATTGATTTGTGCTATTGCCAAATTCCATACTACAAAATTTTTATTAGAAGTAACCACAACATATTTATGCAGGGGAAAAATAAGTAAGGGAAATCTTGACACAAATGTAGTATTTGTCGCTAAGCTCTAATGTTAGCTTGTTCTAAAGTTTTTGGAGGATTTCTTGTAGAAATGTAACCAGGATCGAACTCATAACTATAGTGTTGAACCCATATTTTCAGTAAACAATGAAATCATCACGTCCCTAATTCTTTATATATATATATATATATATATTTGAACTTCAAGTTTCATTTGGTGGGCTATTTGGGCCAGACAGGGAAGGAAACCTTCCCACTTGCTTGGCCCATCTTATAATCTCCATTCGGCCCATAAGAGATATCTTACCGGCCAGGCCCTTCGAGGTTTTTTTTATTTTTTATTTTTATTTATTTATTTTCATTTTCAATTCGGTTATTATTTTTCTTTAAAAAAAAAAAATATACTTTTTAATTTAGTTCATATGTTTTGATAAAATCTAAAAATAGTTTGTCGAATTAAGTGAATGTGGTCCAACATACGGTCATTTATGCAAGAATTTATTTCTTACATACTTCTTTTACATCTAAATATTATAGATTTAGATCATTATAAAAATAGTTGATATACATAAGTTGATCAAAACACTTATACAACTTCGTAATACATGCATAACTTACTTGCAACGTATTAAATTTGCCAATGAACTACCTAAATTATTTTGTAGATTTTATCTATTGAATTTATATTTTTAAAATTATAAATAAAATGATTGGTACAAAATTAATAATATTTTGGGAAATACAATTTTGGTCCATAAATTTTGACATTTGTTCTATTTTTGTCTATAAACGTTCAACCATCAAATTTTAGTCTCAGCATTTTGAGATTTGTTTTATTGTAGCCCATAAACTTTTATAAATCCAATTTTAGCCCATATTTTTTTAAAATATAATTAAAATTGGTCTATATAATAAAATTAAAGTTAATACTAATCAAAATTTGCTTCATTCTCATTAATAATTATAATATAATAACATATTTTTAAAAGAAAAATAAACAAATATTTCAAGAATATATATATAAATATTTCAAGAATATATATATATATATATATATATATATATATATTTAGGCATTGGAAATTTGAAAAATAATAAGTTAAAATGAAATAAATCTTAAAATTTAAAGATTTAAAATTTTAGAAACCAAAATAAAATTAATGTAAAATTTAGAGATCAAAATTTTATTTTAAGCTAATATTTAAAAAAAAAAAAAACCCATAAGATGTTGAATGTGATAAATGATTTTTTTTAGTATAAGTTGGGGCATAGAGATTACAAATATCGATTTTTTCATGTTTCGAACTCGTGGCGTTGGTGTAGAACTGATTTACAACCAAACAATGAAATCATTGCGGGATTGACCCATCGATGAATGTGGTAAGTGATTATGAATGAAGAGTTTTTAAAAAAATTAAAAAATTGAATTTTAATAATAATTCGTACGTTATTTATTAAAAAATGACCATTATAAGTCCAAAAGAAAAAGATAGGAAAAATAAAAGGGGATTAGAAAGAAAAAAAAGAAAAAATAGAAGGGGGAATTGGGAAATAAAGAAAAGATGGAGAAGAGAGAGAGGTGCAGCAGCAATTCCTTCCTATTTCCAAATTTGTTTCCATTTTTTCAAAGAACACAGACCCTGAAGGCTGAACCCTCTGAATAATTCTCCAAATCCCAAATCCCAAATCCCAAATCCCCTGTCTCCAAAACCCACTAATCGCCATGGCCAATTCTCCATAACACCCAATTCCAAAACCCCTTTTCCAGAAATGTCTAACGAAGACTTGAACGGCCTCAACTCCCACCTCGTCTTCCCCGACGACCCCATCTCCTTCAATTGCTCCTCCGCCGCCCCGACCCACCGCCCCGACCCACCTCCCAAAACCCGCCAGCTCTGCGGTTTCATGGACGACAAGCTCTTCCCCCTCCACCGGGACCGCTTCTTTTCCCAGCCGCCTGTCTTTGCCGACGCCCGCAATTGGGATGGCAACGGCACTCCCAGACCTGCAACTGGGAAAGCATCCGATGAGGACGACGAGGACGAGGACGAGGAGGACGACGAAGATGATCTCGATGATGATGTTGAGGGGCTTGTTTCTTTGGATGATGTCAATAAGTGCACCAAAACTGCTGACCCCAGCAATGGGAGAACCGATCGCAGTGGTGAATTGGGAAATGGGAAGTCTAAGCATCATTCTTCTTTTGGTAACTTTCGATTCTCCTTGCCCAATTGCTAGAATGCTCCAATTTGGAAAGTTTTTTTGTTGATTTTTCTCATGGGGTTTTTGTTTTAGGTGGGACTTTGTTGGTCAAGGATGGGATGGTTGGTTCTTCATCAGCAAATCAGAGTGAGAATCATCAGCAGGGGAGGTTGGGGAACTACCCAAATGCTGTTACAATTGCAGAACATGAAGGTGAGCCTTATTATTCTCACTATTTGCAAGGCACTGAAGGGTCTGCTTCTGGGCAGAAGGATTTGGCTATGGATAATGGATGTGGTTTCGGGAGAAGGGATGTTTCGATCTCGGCCGAGCCCAGAGAGTCTCTGAGAGCAATTCTCACAGACCCTGTGACGTGAGTTCTTTGTGTTTCCATTGTATTTGGTTCAGCCTGTCAATTATGTGGATGTATGAACATTCTAGTTGCATTGCATTTGTGATTTTAGTGTGTTTTTCATGAAGGCAAAGGCAATGTGACTTGTTACATTTTCTTGCATTTGTAGTTTCTGGTGATATATTTACTTAGGTTTGTTTTTCTTCTTGGAATCAGGGGCGCTCTCATGGACGATGCGATGATAATACCATGTGGGCATTCCTTTGGTAGTGGTGGAATAGAACATGTTCTTAGAGTAGTGAGTTACACTGGCAAGAATACAGCTCATCTATACTGTTAATTTCTTTTTCATCATGTTCAGACGTATGCGGCACATTGAAAGTGTTTGATGTCTAGTATCCTTATGTTTTGTAACAATTGCAAGCATAGGAACTTTGAAATATTGTAAAGATGGCATTTGATTTGAAGTGTTACTCTGCCTTCATTTCAAACCATGCTTGTTTTTTTTCATCATGATTAAACGTATTTGCTGAACTTTGTTTCAACATGTTCTTAGAGTAATGAGTTACTTTCATGCATTTTCTTAATTCTGATGATGAATGCTCTCTTCTTTTGCAAGCATCCGTTTTACTCGACTTGTCCACCTTGATATGCATTGCTACTTGGCTGCTCTGCTGATATTTATCAATAATCAGTTAATTATTTCAATTACCTCGGTTTCATAATGTTTATGCATATCTCTTGATGTCTTCCCAGAAATCTTGTTACACGTGTTCTCAGTCGGTTTCCGAAGACTCTATTGCTCAAAACTTAAGTGAGTAGAAAATTTTCTGCACTTGTAACTTTAACATCTCTTTACTACTATTCCTAAGATTGCTCGATGGTTTCTGAGGTTTAATTGTTCTTGTGTTCTGTAAGTGCTCCTCAAAGTTAGATAGTAGCATATCAGAATTTCCTTTGCTGTTAGTCCCTCATCTGCTTACACTAGTCTCACATTGTTGACAATTCTCCAAGTAAATTTTGAGAAGAAAAAAATCTAGCAGAAGGTTGAGTAGCAATGAGTAGAAAACTGGATGTTAAAAATTAGATCATGTTAATTGTAGCTTAAACCTCCCAGGCTCCCAGAATGATCAAGAGAAGTATGAGTGATATAATTTACTTTAAATATACCCCAGTAAAGGAAAACGAAGCGTCAAATTCCCAGTTATAAAAAAAAAAAAAAGGTTATATCAAAGATTATTTACAAAATTCCTGTGAACCTTCATTATCCTCTTTTTCATGTCATGATATTTTCATCTTCAGTTCTTCAAGCTGCGGTTCAAGCATTCCGCCGGGAAGAAGAATTACTATTTTACCGCTCACCAAAAAGGAGAAGGGAGAGGTTTGAGCAGGTATTTTTCTGTTATACCTCGGACCATAGTTTCTTAAGCCTGCTAATGAGATAGGGAGAATTTGGTTTCCCTATATTTCTTGTATTTTCTATCACTCAACCACTATATTCAGCTCACTTGTGGCGAGTTCTACTCGTGCATTTATTGTCGTCACTCTTTCGCTTCAAATTGTACAATATTCTCATAGTGTATCTGCTTACGAGCTTTCAACTAATCACTCTGCTGTTTGCCAATGTAGGACAAGGGTGCTTATGGTGATTCGACTATGGATACTCCAAGGGGTCGAGGTGTTCAGTTTCCTTTTGCAGTGACAGATCGGGTAATTATCAAGGTGAGCAGCAAAATGAAGTCTTATTTAGTTCCTATAGTATAGCATGTTAAAACTAATATCACAACTAAAATGAACCAGGGGAACAAGAGGACGCCGCAGCGTTTTGTGGGACGTGAGGCTGTTGTTACAACACAGTGCTTGAATGGATGGTTAGTCATTCTTTTGTTCTGATTCTCTTTAGTTTTGCTTCATTCTGTCCCATACGAAAAAGATGAAACAAATTGTTTCCCATTAATCTTGTATGGGTTTAAGTCTGATTATAGTTGTCAATAATAACATTGCTCAAAGCTCAACTTACATGAGATATAAAACAAATTATAGCTCAACTGACATGAAATATGACATAGTGACTAAAATGTCATGAGTTTAATTCAATACCCTAAATATTGGTGTAAATGTTGGTGAATTAAAAAAAGGGCCATAGGTTTTGGAGTTAGGAAGTGTTTGAATACAGGTAAATTTACCGATAAAACTCAATGAGTCTTTTTTCTTTTTTTGATATCCTTGACTGTTCGGGCCAGCTTTCGCGCACCTCGGCTAATGTCACGGGACATACCATCGGGACCCTACAATATTTGGATGCTAAGGAAACCCGTAGGAAATTAATTCCTAGGTAGGTGGCCACCATGGATTGAACTCATTACCTTATGCACCCCAAGACCCTCTTTGACCAATTGAGTCACTCCATGATACTCAAAAGTTTAGGAACTTAAATCATAACCTTTAAAAGTCAAGTTACATTTGACAGCCAAATGTTATAGGGCCAAGGCAATTTGTCATGTGAGAATGACCATCATGGGGTAGCCCAATTGGTCATGGAAGGCCTAGGGGTGCATAAGGTGATGAGTTCAAATCCCATGGTGGCCACCTACCTAGGAATTACTTTCATATTAATACCTACGGGTTTCCTTGGCATCCAAATGTTGTAGGGTCAGGCGGTATGCCCCGTGACATTAGTCGAGGTGCGCTTGTGCACGCAAGCTGGCTCAGACAATCACGAACATCAAAAAAGAAAAAAATTGTCATGTGAGAACAATCGAGATGCGCATAAAGCTAACCCGACCAGTCACGGATATTATAAAAAAATGAACCGAAGAACTAAAAAAGTTCAAAGACTAAATAGAAGATTTAAATTTCTTTTGATCCAACGAAAAATTAGCTTACATCAATGTATCCACTTGATACTTTGTAGGTATGTGGTGAAAACACTAGACAATGCAGAGAGTGTAAAGTTGCAATACCGTTCGCTTGCGAAGGTTCCAAACGATGCAGTATCAAAAACGACAACAAGGAAGATCACACCAAATTGGCTCTAGCCTTGCAAAATACAAATTATAGGAGAACTTGGATTGGAGATGCGTTAGGAACCTAGTCTTTCAAGGCTCATTATGTTGTATTTTTATAACACACAAAAGAGAGTGATATGTAGGTGTTGTAAATATGCTTAAAAAAGATATCTTCCATAGTTGGGTTTGAGGAAAGGTAGGATGAGAGTTTTGAGAGAGAAAGGTTTTGAGGTTTTCTATATCTTGTGATTAGCATTATTGTATGTAAGTAAAAAGCTCACCTAAATTTTGAGACTTATTGCAATCGAATTTTGGTAGTGTGGTTTGGAGGCTTGGATGGATTTTCAATATTCATTTACTCTCAATGAAAGGCTTCGACATTTCTTTCATCTAAAGAATGAAGATCATCAAGAGTTCATCTCAATATTTTTTTTTCTTCATTCAAATGTTTTATGAGCTGCTTCTAAGAGTGAAGATCATCAGAGATCAATACGAGTACTTTCAACGTGTTTTTTTCCTACATTCAAATGTTTCATTAGAAAAATTCATAGAATGTTACCGATTATTTCAAGTCAAACACACTTCATTTTAGAATTTTTGAGATTGTGAAATTGATTCATCAAAAAGAAAGTTAGACATACAAATATTAATTATTAATTTTGGTAAGCATTTTTTAATCATACTTGCATATTTTAATCTCTCTCTCATTTGTTGCAGTCAATTCCTAATTCATGCGTTCCTCCTAAATTGAAACGTTACATTGAAAGTTTTTAGAAGAGTAAGATATTTAGAGTGATATGGTGGCATGGATGATGATGTAGTTTTTCTTTACCACACATATTGCACTAGAAAAATCTGTATTTGAAATAGTATCTTTATTTTTTATGATCCAATATGAACTTATATAGCTAATTAAATGAGAAATAATTATTGCAGTCAAATCTTAGCCTTGTTTTTTTTTTTTAATGATTATTTCTCAAAATTATAAACATAATAAATGACCAAAATTTAGCCAATTAAGTGGTTGCAGATTGCCCGAGCAACATGCAATTATTTCTCAAATTAAATAAGCTCATAAGGGAGACAAACGTTCCCCAAAAAGAGATTGGCAAATGCATCATTAACTGCTGTGCATCCAACAAAAATACGAAGTAAATAAGTCACATTAAATTCATTATTCAAACAAAACATTTTCTTATAATAAAAAATCGAAGTTTTTACCCTTAATATATACCCAAAAAAAGACAGCAATTTTTTTTTACAATTAAGCACACTCGTATATTTCGAATCTGAAACGACCTCCAAAAAAAAATATACACCTCATTTTTTTATAATCAAAAATCGAAGTTTTACCCTTAATGTATATCCAAAAAAAGGCATCAATTTTTTTTTACAATTAAACACACTCGTATATTTCGAATCTGAAACGACCTCCAAAAAAAGTATATATACCTTAGAGATCTCAAGCCTCTACCAACAAAGAAGTCCGTTCAGGACCATTCAAACAAATGTTCTTCTCAAAAGAAATGCTGAATATATATATATATAAAACAGCTTTGCAATTGCAATAAGTTAGCAAACTGCAGTTCTCCCAATAATAATAATGTTAGCAAAGTGCTAAAAAAAAAAAAGATTAGTGAAAATCCAAGAATGCCAATAGTCTCTTCGGGCTATGAAACTAATGCCTCTGGATTTCCAGGTTACAAACTAAGTACACTTTTTTTTTTTTTTTTGATATTCGTGACTGTTCGAATCAGCTAGTGCGCACCTTGACTAATGTCACTTTTATTTTCCTTCTGAGAACAACCTTCAAAGGATGAAATGGGAAAACACTATTTCACTATACCATAGCAGCATTGCACATTTAAGGCTTACAAAGCTAAAAATTAGCTTGAGAGAAAGAGAAAAAAAAAGGTGAATTCAGAAACAGGATACATTCTCTGAGATGAGAAAGTTGCCAGTAGAATATATGGAAGCTGCAGCAGCCCCCACAGCTAATGCTCTCTCTGTGTTATTCACTTTCATTGTTCTGCCAAGACACATCAAATTTGCATCAATTTTGGCCTACTAATTTATTTAGGCCCTGTTCAATAATTATTTAGGTCCCGTTTGATAACCATTTGATTTTTTGTTTTTTAAATTTAAGCCTACAACAACTACATTACCATAACTTGGACACCTACATCTCACCTATATTTGTAGAAAATTTTGAAAACAATTAAAAGTAGTTTCACAAAAGCTTGTTTTTGTTTTTTTGAAAGTTGGTTGTCATTCACATGCTTTCTTAAGAAAAGATAGATATATTGTAGGAAAGTTAGAACACATTGTAGGAAATTTAAGTAAGAATAGGTTTAAATTTCAAAAACCAAATGGTTATCAATCGTGCCTTTAGTTTTTAGAAGTGTCCGAGCCAATTTGCAAATACCCCGATTATTCTCAAGAGACAACCATTTGGTATTTGGTTGTCAGAGTAACTTGACTTTACACACCATAGATTGAACTCACTCTCTCTAAATTCTTTATTATTATTATTATTTAGGTAAGAAACTAAACTTTCATCGAACAGAGGAAATAATACAAGGGCATACACAAAAACTATATACAGAAAGAGACGCGAATCAAAAAGAACAAGACCTAGGTCATAATTACAAAAAGGTCTGGCGAGTGGCATCTATAAGGAGACAATAAACCTAACATTCTCCCGAATGTTAACATCTGACCTCTCTTTTATCTCTAAAAATCCTTCTTTCCATCTCTTTGCGCACCCCACTAACCTAAGACGAGCTCGTTCAACAATCCCACAAATAATAGTAAATTGGCAAGTGAATGACACTTCTTTGTTTGGTTGAATTTGTGATATTTCTCATTAGTGATGGGGATTAGGGAGAAGCGTTCAACAAAAGATAGATGAAGCATAGGGACTAATTTTTTATTTTTTTTTGAAACCGGGAAATTGAAGCTTCGCTCCATTATACCCATGGTGACGACACATGTCCCTAGGCTAGCCACTAATGTCACGGGGACTAAATTAAAATTAAGGTTAATTGAGGGCATTTGCAAATGAATAATGATACACATAATGATGATATGATAATTTTATAGCAAACAAAATAAACAGGCACAAGGCCGGTAATAATGTTGGAGCCTAACCTCGAGTCATTTTGTGTTTCTCCTGGTTGCTGCGAGCCGAAAGCTGCACTTGACTGAACATGATTCAGTCCTTGATCACAGTGCATCTGCATTTCTTTTACTTGGTTCAACCAACTTTCCTGAAGTTCAAAGGTAGAATCAATTGCAAGTAGCACATTTAGCCTATTGATTGGACTAGTTTCCCTTGCCCAAGGAAAATTTGTATGAAATCTCCAAGCAGAAACTCAAATACGGAACGAGCAAAATCCTTACCAGTTGTTTCTCTTCACCAGCAAGAGTTTTATCCATCTGATCAAACAGTTTAGTCCATCTTGCTTGATGAAGATCAGCAGAGGAAATAACTGAAGTATCCTCGGGCGAACTCTTCACAACATACTGATCATTCTCTTCGTTAGATGGAAACTCTTTAGAAATTTGAAAAGGCAACTCTGTAGAAATAACCGCTCGGACCCTTTTTTTACTACGTCGCAGGGCTGCATAAAGACATATGTCATGTTTATCCCTAACAGCTGAATGCAGAACCCAAAAGAACAAAAACATTACCTGAAAGACGCCCTTTAATGTCTTGATGTATCAGTTCCAACCATTGAGAAGCAACAGTAGCAGCTGAATAACAATCACGCATGTGTGACGACCTAGGGATATATTTCGATATCGTAAGGAGGTAATAAGGAAGGGTGTTGGAGGTACTGACCTTTGAGAGAAAGGGAAGAAATACATGTCAAATTTTCTTCTTCATCATTAGACACAGGGCAAGCATTCTCAGACACAGCATGTGATGATGATAGCTCTAGTTCAAGAGCTTCTTTGTCATTTGCAGTGTTTGGTCGCGAGGCATAATTCTTACCAATGGCCCGATCCAACATGGGTTGCCCACAGTCCATACCTTCAGCATCTGTTATCAAAGATCTTGTCAAGGAGTATTCTCTTTTTAGCCTGCTGGCAGGAAAATCATTTGAAGAGCCATATTCTTGAGAAGAACCAAATACATTTGTGTCTGGATCATTGGTGTTTTCGAGATCCCTTTTCGTGGCTGCTTTAGCAGCATGTCTTTTTTCCGCCAGAAGCTTATTAGCTAGGCGTTCGTTTTCTTGTTTTTCAGACCTTACAATCGCCTCAATAATCGAATGGACCTGTTTTCTATTTCTTACATGGTTAATGATCCCAGGATTCAGTTCATTAAGCAAACCACTTGGAGCAGCAATCTTTGTGAACCGATCAATCTGCTCTTTCTTTGCAAGCTCCAACTTCTTCTCTCTTTTTGCAATCTCCATCTTTTTCTTAAGAGCATCATTTTTGCTTCTCCTCCCACGTTGCTTTGGTGCCGGTATGCCTCCATGAGAGGCTGAAAGAAAGCCATTTTGCTTCATCTCCTTCCAAATTCTTAGTGGATCTTTCTCTCCCAATGGACCCGTAGAGCTAGCACATTCAGAGGAATCTCGTGACTTCAAGTCTTTTTGTTTCTTCAAAGGGTGAACAATTTCCCGGTTTATAGAGCTAGAAACATCATCAACATTAAGGTCTAAATCAATGCCTCTTGCAGCTACATGAGTGCCATTATCATCCCTAGGCTCGTGTTGTTTTTTAGAAATATTAGCCAAATCCATGTTATCAGAACCTGAACTTTTTGGAACACAAACTTCATTATTAAGATCCAACGGCTCAAGGGCAGGGTTATCCGTCCCCAACAGCGCATTCAACTCCTCAGCCTTTTCATCTGGATAGGCATTAGCATCCAATTTCTTAGGCACATCAATCGCTCGAACCCTCTCTTCTTCATCCATCCAACACTCATCACCAACTTTTTTCATTTTCAAACAATTCCCCTGATGAACATTTATTGCTGCCATACCAATTTGAGAATAAGAGACACAATCTCGAAATGCAATGCAACAGAAGAGAACAACAAAAAAGGCATTGAGAGTAAACTCCCAGCAAGCAAAAGAAACAAAAAAACAGAAAGATTACACAACTCTATAGCCACTACAAGCAAATCACAAAACCAGCAAAAAACACTTAAGCACAGTACAGTACAGTACACCAAACAATTTCTCCCCAGAATTCTAAAATTATAAACTTCAATTACAGATTCTAAGAAAAACCCAAAATCAATATTCAAAATCCCTACCTTGAGAACCACAAATGGATCCCGAATCTCGCAACTCGATCCTCTTAAGATCAGCCTCACACTGTTCTTCAAAATTACTATTCCTTTTCTCACCTAAAGTCTATAAACCAGGAGAAACCAATTCAAACAAGTATAAACGAAACACAAAAACAAAAAATCTACTGTTCAAAACTGTAAAAGAAGCTAATTTAGAAAGAACCCACCTTTGTTTTCGATCTGGGTGAGGACAGAAACAGGTCAGAAACGATTCTGGAATCGCACCGATGATCCATAAGCTCAAAACCCAGTTCAAATCACAGAGAATCGCGTTCAAAAATCAAAGGAATGACATTGATAGTTCCAAGTATCTAAGAAAAGGAGCGAGCTTTTGGCGCGCAATCTCAAAGTAAGCAAAAAACTGGAAGAGGGTTAGAGCTGAGAATCCGATTAAAGATGTTGTGGGTTAGGGCTTGAAATTTGCAATTTTATTTTTATATATATATATATATATTATTCATTTTATTTTTTAATTTTATATTTTTAAAGGAGAAAAAAAGTAAGTTCGTGGCGATTTAAATTAGAGCGGGATGGGTTTTGAAATGACTGCTTAATTGCCAAAAACATGGGCTAAAAATGGAGGTACCAATTATAACATCTACATCGTTTTTTCCAAAAAAATATTATTCATCGTTTGTTGTAAATGGCTTACACATTATCCGTGACTGTTATCCGGACCAGCTTTCGCGCACTTCGACTAATGTCAAAGAAATTCATAGAAAATTAGTTCCTAGGTATGTAGGTGATCAGTATGGATTGACTAATCACTTTATGCACTTACAAGCATCCTTTGACCAATTGTGCCACCTCATGATAATTATATATTATGTCAGAGAAGTCGTTCTTTCACTTTTAACCCTTCATTTTCAATCATTTTTTTTTAACTCCAAAAAATAACTACTTATTTTAAATCTATATCCCAAGGTTTTAACTTTAACTCATCCACGCAAAAATTACATCCATACTAGTTTTTGGCTACAACTTTCAATTTTTAACTATTTCATATAATTTTAAAAAACTAAATCGTACCTAAATATGATAAACAAACCACCCATAAAATCCCATCTTAAGGTTGTTAGATGTTAGATTAGATAATTGAAAAACAAAAGAACTATAGAACAAGTCACAAATAACTTTCTTCAAAAAATATTCATAATTCACAAATACATTACAAAAATAATGAATATTGGGTACCTTAAATTTTATAATTTGTAAGGAAAATTGCTGTCAAAAGTTTGATGGCATGTTTTAATTATAACATTTAAAAAGAGTTTATACATAATAAATTTTTAAGCGTTTATTTTTGCATAGTTCAATTACATTTTTTTTATCTGATTCTTGATTGAAAAGATTGAAAACTATTTGTAACATTAATTGAAGTTTGTATGTAACACTAGTTGAAATAGTGTCGTAGCATAAATTGAACACTATATGTACAAATGATTAAAAATTATCTATTATATTGATTGAATTCTAAGATAATTAGACATTTTTCGTCTTTTTACTATTTATGCCAACAAAACAATAGTAAACACATGGAACATGTTTTACCCACAAACCCAAACGACAAAAATTGTTTGTTAGAAATTGATGGGCAATGTCGGGCAGAAATCAACAAACGGTGTGAGACAAAAATTGACTAAGAATGTACCGCATAAATCATTGATAGAAAAATGGTAGAAATCAAAGTCGGCGAAAAATCGTCGGAATCATCAAGAAATCGATCAATAATCATAGCAGAAATCGATTTGAATGTACGGCAAAAATCAATGAGGAGAACGATAGAGAAGGAAGATTGAAACATTTTTGCTCCCTATATTATAAGAGAATATGATAACTAAATCTTTAACTGTGATGGCCACAATGCTTAGCTATTGCCGATCCTTCAAAAATCTGTCGAAGTTTCTAAGTCACCTGATCTTCTAGTCACCTAATGTATCTCTAATCCCCACTCTTAATCTCCATAAGAGTTTTTCATAATTAGGCTCTCCTCTCATCATAGCCCACCGCCCCCAAAGGTCGATGAAATCCTCGTACGCACCATCGAATAGTTTAGGATACTACAAAATACGGAGAGTTAGTTTAGAATACTATACCTATCAAATATACCTTGATCAAAGAGTTTTGAATCCACTCACCCTTTTATATCTATTGAAATTGAAAAATTAGAGACTTTAAATATACTTATTCTTGTTTCGGATGCCATTCCCAAATGAATCAATGGCGATGATGTTGTTTTTCACACAACAAAAGTAATCCACCTACCTGTTCAAGTTTAAAGTTCCAGAAGATACTTCTTCATCATCTATTTCCTACCGAATTTGATTAGCTTCCGTTTCTAGCGTAATACCGATGGAAGCCGTTGATTAATTGTTTATGGTTGAGGTTAAGTAGAACTTTTTTTTATTATATTTTGGGCAACAATGTTTCACAAGGTTACTATCCCTCCCCCAATTGAGCAACTCACATACAGTCAATTAATAGTATGAAATATTGAAAACACATAAAAGTTCTATAAATTATATATTTATTTAAGTTTTCTACTCGAAAAATATTGATTATTTCTCGTCCAATGAACAACAGATCATGAGTTCGAGCCTCCCACCGCCAATTGATGTATTACCCAAAACTCAAACGGCAAAATAGTGTTTGGCAGAAATTCGATGGGCAATAAATTGAGACAAACTAGTAACGTACGGCAGAAAATCATCGAGAATCACTATCAGAAGAAATTGATCAACAATCATAGCAGAATTCGATTTGAATATACGGCAGAAATTATGAGGAGAACGATAGAGAAAATGAATCAAAACTAACCATTTTTCATGGCAGTTGACTCTTAAATACAAATAATAATAATAAATAAATTTTAATAATATTTGGAGTCCGAGAATGCTTACTTACCACATTAACGTGACACGTTATCCTGATATGTTGGTAAGTATATAATATACACGCTTGTTAAATATTGCTATTAGGAGTTACTAGCGGTTTGGCCCTCTATAATCTATGGATTCTTATCATCTGAAAGTAAAAGTCAAGTCATAGGCCAATAATTTAGATTGAATAATTTTTCCATATTAAAATAATTGAAATTGAAAACTTAGAGACTTTAAATTGATTGTTTCTTGTCCATTCACTAAAGTTTGATTTTATATGTCGGCCAACATGAGCAGTTGAGTGTTGAGTGTATACCTAATACCAAGAGGTCGTGAGTTTGAGTATCCCACTCTCGATGTATTATCCAAAAACTCAAACGACAAAACAATATTTGGCAGAAATTCGATGGCAATAAATCAACAAACAGTGGGAGACAACCTAGTAATGTACGACAGAAGTTGATAGAAAAATAGTAGAAATCAAAGTCGGCAGAAAATTATCGGAATCACCGTATGAATAAATCGATCAACAATCATAGCAGAAATCGATTTGAATATATGGCATAAATCACGAGGGAGAACGATACAGAAAAGGAAGTAAAATGTATTTAGGCTAAATTATAAGAAATGCCTTTGAACTTTGGTGGTTATATCAAAAGTACCCTTGAAGTTTCAAAAGTTTTAATAATACCCTCAACCTTTGAAAAGTGTTCAAATATACCCCTGCTGTTAAAATCCCTGACAAAAAAATGACGTGGCAGTTTAAATGTTAAATGCATAAAACAATTCAAGTGGTTTTTCTTTTTTATACTCGTAAAACCTTGTATTAACACTTCAACCTCACTAACTATGTTAATGCTCTTAGGGCCCTCCCAGCCGGCGTCAACAAAATTACCATTATAAAACCAAAATGTTCCCAATTCCAAAAGTGGTCATTATAGAGAAGGAAGTGATCACTTTTAATTATTCTTTTTGAACATTCTTAGTGTAGACCAACAAAAAAACATTCAAAACATACATTGAAGTTTGGTGTATATGATTTGCACGGGTTTTTTAGGATGTCTGTTGTATGGAAGCTATGTCGATTTTAGAGGGACTGTCGAAGGTTGTGAAGATGGGGCTCCGGCGTGTAGAGGTGGAGTTAGATTCGGCCTCTATTGTTTTTCATCGGCAAAACAAGAAGCATGAAATCTCACTGAGATGGGGCGTTTTCATCAAGGAGATTCAGGAAGTTGCAAGAACTTTGGATTATTTTTCTCTTTGACCTGTTGCAGGAGATCGAGAAATCGGCTTGCCCATACTGTTGCAAAGATGGTTGTCACCATAGAAGACGAGGAGTGCTGGATGGAAGAGGTTCCTGTCAACGTGCTGACAATTTACGAGGAGGAGAGATCATTCGTATCGGTATAGACTATTAAGATTCTGAGCGTGATTTTCGTTTAGTTTCATGATGTTAGAACTAAATTTTCACCAAATAACGAAACCAACAAACCATCGACCCTTTTGGATTTCAAGCTTAAGTTTGTTTCATTATTCTGTACTTTGAAAGAAAATATGGAATACTTTTTGTGATTTTAAGAATTTCAGTTTAACTTTTATAATTTGATTAGATTTCTCTAGTTTAACTTTTATAATTTTAGTTTAACTTTTATAATTAAATGTTTTTTTGTTGCTGTTTAGCTGTTAATTTTTGTTTAAAATATGCCAACCAAAG
>JBBMEF010000002.1:7528415-7541046 GCA_037832685.1 Sicyos baderoa | reverse complement strand
TTCGGGTTGTCGGCTAGTAGCCAACACCTTGGATTTAAGACCCCCAGGGACCTCGCCTAAACCAGCCTCACTAAAATATATTGCTACCAACAATGTATATAAAAAAAACTTTTGACCACGAGAATTATGGTTCATGAGCTTAGATAGAAGTTGAAGACTGATCTCTTAACCCAGCCCAAGGATGTTAAGGCAAAGCTTTCTCTTCTCCGCGTCGCCGAGGTCACTGGTGGCGCCCTCAACAAGCTCTCAAAAATGTAATTTAAGTCGAAAACAAATTTTTTTTTTTTTTTTTTGAAACAGGGTAGAGAGTTCAATTGGGAGTTAGTTTGTAAAATGGAGGAGATAGAAAAAAAATTATTTTTATTTAAAATTTAACCATGATTAACTCTAAAGTTAGATGAAAGACTATTTTTAAACTTAATTCAAAGTTTGAGGACTAAACTTGGACATTTAAAACTCTAGGGACTAAAGTGGAACAAATCTCAAAGTCTAGGGACCAATATTAAACTTTTGAAAGTCTAGAGACTAAAATAGAACAACCCTCATAATTTAGGGACCAAAATGATAGTTTAACCTAAAAGATATAACAACTCTCGATTAGGATGAGAGTGACAAAATAAACAAAATATATATCATTTTTCAAATTTCGAAACCAACTAAATAAAAAAAGTAAGAGTCATAATTTTTTTTATTATTAGTATTATTATTATTATTTTAAATAAATGTCATGGACTACATTTGTAATTAAAGTAAAGAGGGAAATGTGGGTGCAGCCGTTATCTAACATATTTTCCTTTCTCCACATATTGTCAAAAAAATACTTATTTTTAGATGAGACATTAATGATGCCACAAACTTTATTTTTTTAAAAAAATTGTTATCAAAATTAGTAAAACGTAGTGAAAATCAAATGGGACTTTATCTAACATATTTTTCTTTTTATATTACAACAATTGAGAGTGGGAGAGACTCGAACCCAAGACCTCTTAATCATTAAGAGTACACTAATGTCGATTGAACTACTGCTCGATTGGCCCATATTTAACAATTTTTTCTATAGAAAATAATTATTTTTTTACATAAAATAAACAATATTTTTATTTTTAAATGAGAAAGGGTCAAAATGGTGAAATAAACATAAAAAAAAGTTTTTGTGTTGATAATAAAAATAAATAATTAAAAAAAAATTATTGGACTTTTCCTTCTCACATGTCCCTGGTTTGATAATGAAAAATAAAGAAAAACATAAAAAGAGATTTTGAGAAGAAAAAAAAAAAAAATAATAATAATAATAATCTCTAAAGTAAAAGAATATCTCCTTGATTTGGTGAAGGGGGGATAGTGATGAAAAAGATGCATTGGACTGGTTTTTTTTTTTTTTTTTTTTTTTTTTTTTTAAACCATGCATTGGACTGTGGTTCACCTATAACAATAATGGCCATAAATAATAAAGATTTCCTCCTAAATAAATCATAAACTTCCTTTAAATGACGTTGTTTAAGTATGGTAATTAGTTTCCAACCTTTTCCCCAATCACAAATAACCAAAATAAAGAGTAAAAAAAAATTAAAAAGATAAAATATAATATAAGACTCTAAAATAAATCAATTATAATAGCTTTTTCAAGGTCAGTTATAACATATTAAATAGTCGGTAAAAATCGAGTGTTATCGTGTTTATTTATAATCAAAGACTGAATTAACTTCATTTATTAGAGAGAATAAATTTATTACATTTATGAATATTATCAAATATATAACTAAAGAAGCTATGTATATATTTGGATTTGACGAAAATTCGAATCTATCTATATTATATTTGTCGAGGACCGAGAGTTATCCTAATGTACGGTCACATGACTCTCCTTAGTCATTGTATGATAACCATATATAAAAAACCCAATTATAATAGCTTTTATGTGTTTAGTTCCAACATATTAAATAGCCGTTAAAAGAACGAGTGTTATCCTATTTATTCATAATTAAAGATTGAATTAACTTCATTCATTAGAGAGGTCAAATTTATTACATTTGTCGTTATCCAATATATAACTCAAGGAGCGCTGCATGCATTTGGATTTGGCGAAAAATCGAATCTATCTTTTTTATAATCGACAAATATATTAAATGCATCTGTTCAATCCAAACACATGCATGCATAACTTATACGACATTCTTTCTTTCACTTAGCTACCCTACGTTGAGTGAATCTAGCTAGCTCAATATAAGGTTTATAAAATAATTTTTATACTCACATCTTTAAAATTGGATTTCAAAATTTAGAGAACAACTATAAATTAATTTCAAATTGTAAGGATTAATTAAAAATTAATTCCAAATATTAATAACCAAATTTATAGACTAAATAGAAATCAAATTTAAATCTTGATAAATTTAAAGAACCATGAAACTATAATTCATAGCTGAACTAAAATGAATCATCAATAAAAAAAATATAATCAATAAAATTATTTCCATTACTATTTTTAGGTACAACTAAAAATATCAATTTTTAAATAAAACATATGACAATATGGATTAAATTGATTTACAACTAAATAATTAAACTAATTCTTACAAAAAAAAAAAAAAATTACACCAACACGCCACTAACTCATAGTGTCTATAACCAAACAATTAAACCAATAAATTATTTTATATTTATTTTTTAAAATTTATTTAAATAATAGCAAATACAATTCTCGAAATCGAACCATGATATTGGTGTTGATTGTTTTACCACCGAACAATAAAATTATTGCACCACTAATTCATTTGGCAATATCATTTTCTTTTGTTTGTTTGAAAGAAAAAAAAGAAAAAAACAATGAGTGAATAGTAAGAGAGCGACATTTGCATATGATTTTGGCAATAAAAAGACATATTCCAAATCCAATTTCCAATTTCCAACTGCAACCGCGTCTATGTCTGTTCCTTATAAAATAAAAAAATTCAAAAAAATCCAAAAAAAAATTCCCCATTTGCTAGAAAACAAACCACGAGCATGGATGAACAAGACCCACTTTGATTTCCCAAACACCATCACTATCAGCTCCTTCTCTCTATAAGAACACCCTTCAAATCCTCCAAAATCCTTCCAAATCCATGGAAATCCCCAACCCCACCACCCAAATGGCTTCCTCTTCCAATCCCGCCGCCGCATTCCGCGGCTCTTTCCACCGGCGAGCCCATTCCGAGGTCCATTTCCGGCTGCCGGACGATCTCGATCTCGTTTCCGACCCCTCTTCTGGATTCGGAGATCTGGGGTTTGATGGTGATCTATTGAGTTCGTTTATGGATTTTGAGAAGATCGGATCCAAAATCGATGATGGGTCGTCGTCGAAATCTGAAATGGCGGCTGCGGCGGCGGAGAATGCCGATGGGGAGAAGAATTCCCGGCCGAGGCACCGCCATAGCAGCTCGGCTGATGGGTCTTCCATTATGGAGTCTATTGAGGCTAAGAAGGCTATGGATCCTGATAAGCTTGCTGAGTTGTGGACTATTGATCCTAAACGTGCTAAGAGGTATTATACTTACTATTTTGTTGTAATGTGTTGATTTTATTTTAGGTTCTGGAATGACAATGTGTGTATGGAATATGATCGGTAAGGTTCCGTTTGATAACCATTTGTTTTTTTGTTTTTGAAATTTAAGCTTATTTCTACTCGAATTATGTATGTAGTGTTCCAGTTCTTTAAGAAAGTACGTGAATGTCAACCAAATTTCAAAAACCAAAGTGGTTATCGAACGTGGCCTATATGTGTTTGCTTGTTTGTTGGTTGACTTCTGATTTATGACTGTAAGATTGAATTAGTGAATGCTGTTTTTGTTGGTTTGAGTAAATTGGGGATTAGTTCAAATTCTGATGGTTAGATGAAGTTTTGGTGTATGAAGACAGATTTGTGATCAGTTAACTACGTGTTAGGGGCCAAAACGAACTAAGCCTAGCCTCAATTGACATGTATCCTCGACCTAAAGATTGCAGGTTCGAATCCCTCGGCCCTAAATATTGTTGTTGTACTAAAAAAACTATGTTTGGGATATTTTGCTATATATGAGACTGGATTTAGTCTGGCCATATGAGAGATTCTGGTGATGTTAAATCTTACTTGGTTATTGGGAACCAAATATTGTAGGGCCACTATGTGGGGTTTGAACCCAACCTTCAAAATTAAAAGTCTTTACTTATTTTCATTTGCCTCAGGTGGTTATTCAAATTCAATAATTTCAAATCAAGTTTGTAACTTATGAATCAAGGAAACAAAGAAGAAATGCAATATCTTTATCTATATCTTCAAAATAGCTGACATAATAAGCTTGTTTAGCTGCTAATGCAGTTTTCTGTGTTTCCTTTTTCCTGTTTCCAGTTTGTTTAAATATTTGCAACTGGTTTTATCCGTCTTTTCAAAGATGGGGGCGTTAATCAAACTGTACTCGTTTGCAGGATTTTGGCAAATAGACAGTCTGCTGCTCGGTCGAAAGAGAGAAAAGCTCGCTACATGATAGAACTTGAGAGAAAAGTTCAACGCCTTCAGACCGAAGCCACAACTCTTTCTGCACAGCTTACGTTGTTCCAGGTTTCAAATTTTTACTAATCTCATAGTAGGCTCTTGCAATTATCAATGTCATATTACATTCATAGTCTTAAAGTATGGGGAAAAGCAACTTTCTGCCAATTAGTTGCTTATACAATTCAGTGGGGACACTAGATGCCCCTTGCTGTTGGATTTCTTTGAAACATGATTTTATTTTATATGAAATCATTATGGTTTGACTTAGAATCTAGAGGTTATGAATATTATCAAAATCAGAACAACCTGAGCATTAACAAATTTTTTCCTTTGGATTCTAACTGCATGCTCAACATCCTATTTTGTTAACTTCAGCTTTATTGGGTAGCATAATACAGTTCTCCAAGTTTCACTGCTAATCCAACTTTCAAAATATTGTGATGTTTGTGAAGTGATATACCATGGTTCTTTACTATGTATATAATCAAAATGCAACTTTTAGTACTTTTGACAATTCTTGCCTTGAACTTTAGGAGGTTTTTATGTTTTGAATCTTTTGTTCCCCACCCCAAATGAAAAAGAAAAGGTTTCTTACTTTTTTCCTTTGATCATTTCATCATTTCTTCTTGTTCTTTCTATCAGAGAGATACCACAGGGCTTTCATCCGAAAACACAGAGCTCAAACTTCGCTTACAAGCTATGGAACAGCAAGCTAATTTACGTGACGGTATGCATCTCGTGTACCCTCTGCCTTATTATTGACCCGATCCTCTTTGTTTAGCTTTTAGATGTCCATGAATAATATGGTATCCACTTGTTGACATCTGCAATCAGTATTCTTGTCTTTGTTCAGAATCATAAGTGTGATGTCCAATGAGGGTCTGCTTTAAAAACACATGTTTTTTTTCATATTCATGACTATCTAGGCCAGCTTGCTCGCACCTCGACTATTGTCACTGGACATACCGCTGACCCTACAATATTTGGAAGTCAATTAATTTCCAAGTAGGTGACCATTATAGATTGTACCCATCGTCTTTTAGTTCTTCGAGACTCTCTTGACCACTAGGTCCATGATGGTCAAAGGATCATGGGGTCCTTAGATGCTCCCTTATCTAAAATTTGATGATTTTCAGTAGGTAACAAGAGAAAGTCTTGCCCTTGGGTCAGCTTTTATTGTGCATTATAGTGCCACTTTTTTGTAAGGAATCCAATTCCAGAAATCAACCAAAACAGTAAGAAAATATTGAAAAACAGTAAAATATGAACTATATTGCAATCTCAAGAAGGAAATTACAATATCATAACTATTAGAGAGGGCTAGAATTCTCCCAATCAATCCAGCATGGAAAGATTACCTAAAATAAAACCTACTTTCCACAAACCTTACCTCCACTATTTATAACAGGGATTCTTTACTAATTCCCAAAACACCCCTTAACACTATCCCCAAACTACACTTAATCTCTCACATTTTCCTTTATCATTGAACAAAAAATAATGCAACATAAATTTGTTTGACGACCTTTCGTAAAATACAGCTCTTAATGATGCATTGAAAAAGGAAGTCGAGCGGCTCAAGTTCATGACTGGAGAAGTAATGACAGCTACAGATTCATATAACTTTGGATTGACTCAAGTTTCATATCCCCAATCTGGCTTTTCGCTCCAACCACAACCCGGTCAATACAACCCACAGATGATGCAAGGGCCTCAAGTTCATCCATTCCATTCTAGTTTACCGAACCCGCATCAGGCCTCGTTTGTTCCATCCCACCAGCCACATGCCTCGACAGACATGTTTCAGCTGGATCCTATTAGCCAAATGCAGGGTCTCGATATCGGTAGCAGAGGCACAGAAATAAAGCCAGAAGGCTCCTCCATATCCATCAGTGAAAGTAGCAGCACATTTTAACCCAATTTTTTTTCCAACCTATGCATCAACCTCCCAGTAAAACAAAAAAGGTGGCTTGTTCATAGATTGACCTTTTTACATACCTTTTTGTTCTTTTTCACATTTGTATGTCATTCGTTTCTTCGCGTACTCAACCGGTTAGATAAAATTATTATTGAGATAGAAAGAGAAGCTTTCTCTTGGCTGAAGTTCTGTTTCATAGTCCCATTTTCTGTCATTCAAAACATTGGTTTATTTTGGTAAAGGAAATTTTATCACATCCACCAACTGTCACAAGCCAATTCAGTTTTTTGCTTACACTGTTCTTCATTGTTTATCATTTGAACTCATAGCTTGGTCACAAGTTGCAGCTATAGATTTTGATTTAATACTAAGATTCTGGTTTTCTGAATGAAAGCTAAAATAATGATGATGATGATCATGGTCTGTTTTCTTTTTAGTGATCCTTGTACAAGTATATGTATGTACGGGTACATGGATGAAGCAAAATAACTACATTATCCACATTTTAAGGATCATGGGGCTGCCAATTGCCATTAAAGGGCACATGGTAGGGCATCAATCCAAACAGCCCTTAAATCTTAATCAAAGGGAATAGCTCACATGACTGACATTTGTGGCTGCTATTCTTAGGTCCATTTCTTTTAAAGTATTACAATAATATTGGGGTTAGGGTTACTACTTTGACATTTTGAGGCCCATTTTAATGATGACTATTTGTTGACAAGGACCATTTTAAGGACATGCTTGAAATAAAGTTTGAATAGGAAAAAGCAATTTTTTTTTTTTTTTTTTTTTTTTTTTTTTTGATTATATTAATAAAAACATTTTTTTCTTCTTTTGTTCTACTATGATATTGAGAGTACTTTTTGAAATTTAACTTAAAGATATCTTTGAAAATACTTTAGCTTCAGAATTTTATGAGAAAAATTTCTCGGGAAAGTATTTTATAATCGAAACTATTTTTAATACATGTATCTATCAATTGATTGTTTGAAAAGTGCAGCTAAGTGATTAAATATAATTTTAGAAGGAAAAGTGTCCCATTAAAGCAACATAATGGTTGAGCACTTGAGCTTCGAGAGCGTGCTCTTTTCAAAATCCTAGATACGAGATGACTCCTGAAATTATTTCTCAGACTACTCCTAGTTTTGCTTATGGTACCACTATATATATTGTTTGAACTCGCACTAAGCTTTTGCATGATATTTTATATCATACATAAGTATTATTAAAATTGAGTTTTTCAAGTTTGCATGTCATAGAGTTGCGGCATTTAGAATTATGGAGTTGTATTAATCAACCGGTAAATTTTTCAATAAAATAAAATAGCGCAATTAACATAAGTATATACTTGTGACTAAACGGTTATGGGTTCGAAAAAAAAAAAAAAAAAACTCGGTGGGTTTTTTTTGATGGGCTCTTCTTTTGGGCTCCTCTTCCATTTCCATCTTTCTCATGATTCTGATGAAAAGCTCCATATTCCACATAGTATCAAAATACCTCACCTTCTCTCCCAATTTCTCGCCGTCGCCTCATTTCCGGCGATCAAGATCAAGAATCTTCGCCGTCTCAATGTCCAATGGATCCGCCGGCGGCTTGGTTCGTTTCGAAGTCTCTAACTCAACCGCATGCGTAATCCAGAAGGGTGATATCACTCGGTGGTTCATCGACGGCTCATCGGACGCCATTGTCGGTCACTCTCTCTCTACCTTTACTTAGGGTTTAGTTTGATTAGTGATCGGAACGGTGTTTTGTTTAAGTTCATGAATCGCTTTAACTTTATGTGTATTAGCTCATTGTGTAAGTTCAAGAATTCTCAACTCCAAGTGTTTATTATAAGAATTCAAGCTAATACAAGAGGTTACACCTTCAAATTTATTGAAGATTGAAGCCTACTAACTTCGTTTTGTTAGTTAACAAAAACTAACCTAGAAACTAGAACAAACTCGAACTACGAATTAAAGAACTACATTACTAATGATACTACATCGGTATGAAGGATTCATATCTTTTGTGTTGTATTTTTTAAAAAATATTCAAAATATTCGTGAGTGTTTGTGCCAGCTTGCATGAACCTTGTATTGTCACGAAACATACAACTTGACTCGGAAACTTATGTCTTGTATTTTCTTATTTTTTCTAGTTCCCAATACTAAGATTTTTATTTTTGATATACGTGTGTGTCCAAGCCAGCTTACGTGCCGTTCGACATATAGTCTTATCCTACAACATTTGGATGTCAAGGAAACTTAAGAAATTATTTCTTAGGTAGGTGACCACCATTGGATTGAACCCATCATTGAGTGGCTCAATTGGTCAAAGAGGGCTTTAGGGTGCATAAGGTAGTGAGTTCAACCCATGGTGGTCACCTTACCTAGGAATTAATTTCCTACGGGTTTCTTTGGCATCCAAATGTTGGGGTCAGACGGTATGTCCCATGATATTAGTCAAGGTGCGCAAAAGCTGGCCCGAACAGTCGATATCAAAAAAACAAACAAACTTAGGAATCTATTAATTTTTGGTTGCTTTGTCTTCAATCTTATGTAGGTTAATCCGGCAAATGAGGTAATGCTAGGAGGAGGTGGTGCTGATGGAGGTATAGAGTTTAAAACATTATTTTAGTTTTACAACTTGTAAGATGAACTTACGGTCTTGAATTTTATTTCCTCACTGTTTTGTAGCCATACATAATGCTGCTGGGGCGAATCTCGTACAAGCGTGCTATTCTGTCCCAGAAGTCCAACCTGGAATCCGCTGTCCAACTGGAGAAGCAAGGATTACTCCGTAGGTTCTTCTAGTTCTGTAACAGATCATGACCAATTGTTTCATTTTTAAATGGTAACACGAGATTTTAAAATGCAGAGGTTTTCGGTTGCCATCATCTCATGTTATCCATACTGTTGGACCAATCTATAACACCAGCAGTAACCCTCGAGCCTTACTGAGAAGTGCATATAGGTTCTTGTTATGTAATTGTTATTTCCTTTTCAGTTCGAGTTACCATTAAGGATTTAATGTTTTCTATTGCCATATTGATTTAGAAATTCCTTGGCTGTGGCAAAGGAGAATAACATTCAATATATTGCCTTTCCTGCCATATCCTGTGGTGTTTATCGGTAAGTTGACATGAAACAACTTTCTTTTTTGCCTCTCTATATGTTAGTTGTTACCATTTTCTTTATTATAAAAGATAAGTTGTTTAGCTTGATTGATTGAGGTTTCTCTCTTAAATTAGTTTTTCAATAGCTTGTGTGTGAGAGGGTTTTTCCTATGGGTTTCTTTGACATCCAAATGTTGCAATGTCAGGCGGTTTGACTCGTGACATTAGTCGAGGTGCGTGCAAGTTGGCCTAGATAGTCACGAATATAAACAAAAAAAAAAAACTTGTGTGTGAGAGAGAGTTTATACTATTCTGATTGTAAAGAATTAGTTGAGTTATGATTGATTAATCGAGATTCGTCTTGCAAATATTTGTTTATTGATTTATATTATACACTTGCAGATATCCTTTGGATGAAGCTGCCACAATAGCCTTATCTACCGTTAAAGAGTTTTCCCAGGGCTTGAAAGAGGTAATGCATTGTTCTCTGGTACTTGGAAAATATATCCTTCTATCTTTTGAACATGGTTGGATTATCCTTCATTTTCAGTAAACTTATAAAAGGCCTTTCCCCGTTCCAGTATATTAGTTTTTGCTAAAAGCCTGATCTCCTCATTATTGGATTCATCTTCTAAGTTAGAATGATAAGGCTTTGGTTTTATAACATGGATGATAGGTGTTATCTTTATCTACTTTGTTTATTAAATCTTATGAGAAGTTTCACCGACTTTTTGTATGATCTTTACGCGTTCCCTATACTTCCTCATGGAGACGATAGTATTTGCTTGAACTCTCGTCTGCTTAAGTCTTAGTGTTAGCTTGATTAGCACCTTATTTCAAGCTCAGAACTTCTATGGTTGACGTCGATACGCCCATTTCTTCATGTTTCTTGAGACTTTTTTAGGTTGGTTTAAGTCACTTTTGAAGTTTGGTTACTCTCTTTCTAGCATAGTGTGGTCAATAAGATGAGACAACAAAAGTCGCCGACTAGCGGAAAATAGATGGCATGGGGGAATGGAATACGGTAAGGCGGGGATGACATAGGGAATGGAAGACTTCGAAAGGAAAGAACTCAATCGATTTGATCAGAGACGCTTGTACGCTTTCCGACCCACGCCTTTCTTTACTTTGAAAGACGATATATATAATCTTATGAGAAGTTGGTCAGTCTGGTTCGAATAAAGGCAATCCGGTTCTACAGGGTAGCCCCAAAGAAACGAAAGCCAAGTAACCTCAAGAGGGCACTTTCTACTTGGGGAACTCTTTTGTCATTCAAAACAAGATTGTTTCACGGTAGCCTTATCCACCGTTCGAGGCCCTTAAAAGCTTTAAGTTTTTTTTTTTTTTTGAAGACATAAAAGCTTTGAGTTAGGAAGGTAGAAAATAGAGGTTTTTCATTTTCTACCATGAATACATATCCTTTATGTAGATGGGGAAAAGTTTAAGATGATAACTTCCATTACTGTCACTAAATAAGATAATAACTCGAAATAATTTATTAACAACCTGAAATTACTTTATCCCAACTCATGTCCCCAAGCCGTGGCGCAATTGGTTAAAGAATTGGGCTTTGAAGGTGTGCTCCCCTTAAAGTTCCAGGTTCGAAATTCATCTATGACATTAATTTGTAGACACTTCTTGTATTTCCCTTCCTTCGATGTCTCCCGGTGCCTAGCCTAGGGACGAGCGTGGTTACCCTTATTTCGAAAAAATATAGGTACAACTCATACATTTTGATTTATTCTCTTTCTTCATCTTTAAACAATATAAACTCCCCCCACTTCGTGAGGTCTTTCATTATCGAAGGGTTTTAGTAACTTAGTTTTTTTTTTTTTCATAAATGCAGTCATTTGTACATAGAATATCCATCACACAACCCAGCTCATTACCCATGAAACAAATAGAGCCATAATATTGCTATAATTCTAGTTTCTTATGGATCCTCTCAATTATTGATGACTGTGTTCTATTATTTTCAGGTGCACTTTGTCCTTTATTTGTCTGATATTTACCAGGTTTGGTTGGACAAGGCCAATGAATTGCTCAAGAATTAGTGCAGGCTAGGCTGGGTTGGTAATGGTTTCATTCTCCTTTACCATGAACACAGTCTTGCTTTCTTGTCAAAAATACTGTGAATTTTTACTAAAATAAACTTTTGATCCTTTATCCAATGGAACAGTTTGTAAAAGTAAAAATGCTTGGATCTTCTTAACCCACTGCTGCTATCTTTTGTCTGTATAATTTCTTGATCAGACATTTGGATTAGATCAAGTGGGTCCTATTATGTTCACTGCTTAATTTTATGTATTGATCTCTAAAGCAGCTTGTGGACTGGGTTGCAAAATGTAAGCTAGCCTGGATAATGGCTCAATTATATCGAGCATGGTAACCAAATGGGTCCGTGGCGAAATGGTTTCATTGTTTGGTTATAAATCAGTTTAACGCCTGTGTCATAAGTTTGATCTTAAGAATTGATGTTTGTCTCCCTTTCTCCAACATGTACTAAAAAAATATTGAGTATTGCAGATTTTTTTTTTTTTTTTTGATATCGATGAGTGTTTGAGGGAGTTTACGCTTACTAACTATTTTCATGAAACAACTCCTTGACCCTATGTCACGCATGTGGTTGGCATAGGTTAAACTTACTATCTCTAATTTTTTTAGGGTCCTTTAAATCTTTAGGCGAATCCACTTGATGATTAATTGTAGATTAGATAAAAGTGCCGATTTAGAGACACAGTTTAAAAGGTTGTTGCAAATATATAGCATTTAAACATGGGAGAGGCCTTTCATGGGGTTCCTACCCTTCTCCTATAATTTCATGGATGGAATTGTTTTTTATTTTCTAAAAAAACTTATTTTAACATTTAACCAATATATATATACATATTTTTTTTCAAAATTATTATTTCATTAGTTTTCTCACTTTAAATTAAGATGACAATATAACATTATGGCAAGTTGTTAAAAAAAATATCAACCTTTTTTTAAAGGAAAAAAAAATAGAGCTTTTAGCCTATCTAGACTTGCAAAATTAGAAAATTCGGAAAGTATTTGCAAGGCTAGATTTTCTTTTTATAATTTTAAATATTAAAAATAGGAG
>JBBMEF010000002.1:7477631-7528315 GCA_037832685.1 Sicyos baderoa | reverse complement strand
ATTTTCCTTATTTGTATAGTGGGAGTTTCTCTATTTAAGAAACCCTCCTCTAAATGAATAATACACAGAAATTATTCATCTTAATTATTTTCACAAAAACTTAAAAATTGGAATTCCCGTAAGAATTCCCTAACTGGAAATCTGTGTTTAGTAAGGCTTAGTTATGCCTTGAGGTCTTTCCTCTAAACTGAATTTTTTTTTCTTCTTCTTTTTAAGCCTTTTGCCCTGAAGCTTGCTAGTTGCTTTTAGCCTCTAGACTTGGGACTTCCTCTTATAGTGGAAGGCTTAAGCTTACGAAGGCTTAAAGTCTTTACACTTTATAATTAGAAAACTAGAAGAATAATATGCTAATTAGATTCCCAATTTTTCGAAATAATGTAGGTTCGTTTGTGCATGTAATATTGTAATGCTTGTATTTGACCAACACTTTGAAGAAGAAAAATCTCGAGATCACCTTTAGCCTTTTTAAACTTTGCTAAACACTCTCATAAAAAAAAAGAAACACATTGCCTAAACACAGCTATAGTTTTTGACAAAGTAAATCTGGTTGTTCATTGACTACGGAGCCAGTGAAGTTCAATTTTATTTTAGCATAGAGGTGAAGATGATTAAATCTAACTTCATGAGAGTTGATTGATGATAATAGGACAAGGCTATTAAGAGATTTCTCGTGAGGAATATTGTGGAGCAGGCTGCTGTTAGAGATGTCCAAGAAGCCTGTGTCTATGACCGTAAGTTATTTGGTCACTTCTGCTATCTTTTGGTTGCTATATTTCATATTTGAACCATGTTTTTATTATTCAGTGTCTGACATAGACTTCGTTTTCTGTTTAGAATATACTCTCCCAAAGCTCTATGCTAAGATGCAGTACTGTGTTTCCTGTGCTATTCACTCACATGTTGTGAGAGTTCGATCTCGCACCGATAGAAGGAATCGGCAACCACCACAGCGCTTCATCAGACGCAGGGTTAGTCTTTGCATAAAATATTTATTTCTAGTAAATCTGTGTATCTAATATTTCGGTGTGGCCTGTGATTCTTTGTTACCTTATTTATTTGTGTTTATTTTAGGAGGATCAGCCGAAACCGGGTCAGCCAGGCCAAGCACCTCGCCCTGTTGGAGCTGGAAACCCTGCTCGTGCATAAAGAAACCTTTTTTATGGCTTCTACGAGCAATTCATAGGAATTTTTTAGTCGCTCTTGTGGATGAGTGAATTTTAGAATCAATACGGAAAGTTATCCACAATTTTGCAACTTTGAAGGAGCTAAATTCATGTTTGAGTTATTTAATGGTTTTTGTTGAGTTTGTTGATTAGATTCACTGTTCTTCAATTTGTTTCTTTAATCATATATTATTTGTTTTTTTTAGATCATTTAGGTTTGTGAGTTTATTTAGGGGTTGGTCCAACATGATCGTTTAGATGGAGTAGTTTAAAACAAGTCCTAAAATAATTTTGCATAAAAATCTCCATAAAACTTAGTTCTCCAATTACAATATTACGCTATAACCATTCATAATCTCTGATTTTATTTTTACAACATCTAATAACAATTCTAAACCACTTCTTATAGACAAGGTTTTTGTTGCAAGTTATAAGGAATTAACTTGGGGGATTTTTCATGTATAAAAGATTACATCTATAGCACAAAACTGAGAATAATTGCACATATACTAAAAAATTGAAAGTAGTCATTGAGTTCAATCACTAGTTATTGATTGAGTTCAATCACTTAACAAACTGATTGAGTTCAATCACTTAACAAACTGATTGAGATCAATCACTATTGATTGATTGAGTTCAATCACTCAAAATTTTGGTATAAACGAATTTTTGATAAAAATGTGCTATAATTCTAATAGAGGGTCATAAAGTTGGTATACAACAAATTTCCATTAACTTATGGTTTAATTGATACTTAGCTATTGTTCTTTGGAATCGACCTCTAACTCTAATTTATTAGTTACTCTATTTCTCTCTTCCTCTTAAGAAGTTCAGGAGAATATGCTAAGTTCACGAACAAACAAAAAAAACCAAGTATTATTTCAAAATGACATTTCCTTAAAAAGCTTCCTTACAATCCTAAAATGAAGGTAATTATAGCCTTGCAATAAAATAAATAAGGGACATGTAATTACATTCAAAGTACTGATAAATAACTAATGAACTCAAAATTAACAACTAAGGCTGATTTTGCTACAAAGTTCATGCGATTTGATTTACGCCATGACGACAACCCTGCTGCAATTCGAGAGCGATTCTGATGCACTCCGCCATAGGACAGTTAGTCTTGATTGCGTTTGAGACAATATGTGACCTACAAGCAGCATATCCAGCCTGCAACAACCAAACTCCTCAAAAAAAAAGAGTACTGTTTTTCTTTTCAGGCATCCACATTCTGTTAGGAATCTAACTCCAGAATTCAAACCAAAACAGTAAGAAAATATAAGAATGCAGTCAGATAAACTCTCCCCATCCAATCTCTATGGTTGATTCACTCAATACATAACTAACCTCTTTTCCCCAACCTTTATCCCCTAGTATTTATAACCAATTTTTCTACTTCCCATAATACCCTCACTACTGTTCCCAGTGTACATCTAAACAGAACTCCCACAAGTAAAAATGAGCTGCCTTTCCATTTTTGTATTGAATTAAACGATAATTGAAAGTGAGAGATTTGAACCCGTAACCTCTACTCCTTTTGGCGTTGACTTCCCATTTATAAAACACAAATACTATAGTTTGGATTATTTGTCCATGTTTGACATGTATTAGACACTCCAACACAAGCATGATACTAGTCAGGCACATATCAATAAATCACATTTAACTACAAAAAAGATAGTTACCTTGATAATCTCACTCATCATGGAATTGAGGGGAGGTGAATTTACTTTTGCACGACTTGCCACCTAAACGTAGAGAGATCACTTCTTAAGTTGGTTCAGAAACATAAATGAAATATTGAGCCATGAGAAGAATAAGTAAATAATTTTGGTTACCTCGTCCATTTTGATGTACCCTACTGGCAATTTGCAGTCACTCTCATCCACCATTTGACGCATAAGTTTCTCAAGCTCCTTCCCCTGGCCATTGCCTATCCATTCCCACTGCTTAGCCAAGGTTATCATTTCTTCAATGTAGTCTCCACTGTGTAGAGGTCCAGTCCAAAGAGGTCCCGAAACCACAAGTGATTCACAAACCTAACAAGTAAAAAAAATTAATGTATCTCAAATCAACAAGATTGATTGTAAGTGTGTAACAAGTATTTGCATATTTTTTTTATATCCGTAAGTATCTGGGTCAGCTTACGCGTACCTCGACTATTCTCACGAGACATACCATTTGACCCTACAATATTTAGATGTCAAGAAAACCTGTAAGAATTTTTCTTTTTAGATAGATGATCACCATGGATTGAATCCAACATTGGTTAGTTCCTTAAGGCTCTTCTTGACCACTCTATAATGATTGATAAAAAGTATTTACATTACAAAGAAAAAACATAATGCAAAAGTAAATAATATATTCAAGCATATTCAGCTTGGTGCTAATAGTTATAACTGAATCATGCAATATGAGAAAGTTTTGGTTTTTTTTTTTGGATCCAAGGAAACCCGTAGGAAACTAATTCCTAGGTAGGTGGCCACTATGGATTGAACCGATCACCTTATGCACCCTAAGACCCTCTTTAACCAATTGAGCCAGGTTGAGAAAGTTTTGGTTTGAGTTTACAATATAGAAGCTGTACTCAGTGGATGCTTATGCTAAAAAAGATAGCAGAATGACATAGTCATAGTCCTACCCTTGAATCATTGCAAGGACAACTCATCTGTCCAAGTTCACTCCAGGAAAAAGCTTGAGAATTTCCACATTTTTCGCAATAGCTGATGAAACCATAATGCCTGATAAAAATAGTGAAAGCTTGAATCAAGCACCATCAACAAGATCATACATGACACATCCAGCATTAGGCACGCGCTAAACTCATCAACTATCACCTGTCTTTGTAAATCTTCCCTCGATTGATTCGAAGCAGAACTCGAAAAACAGGCCCATGGTATGAATAATATGAAAAGAGTGGTGTTGCATAGTAACCCAGTACGGAAGCTTCACGTACAACCCCACCTATAAGCATTCGCAAACCAATTTCATTTGAAAATGGCATGGGACGCACATATGCTCCATATGCACCTAAAGATCTAGAGGAAGAGAAAATGAAAAGAAAAAAAAGAGAGAGACAAAAAAAGGGAAAATTGATTATATTGATGCCGTTGAGCTACTACTTTTGTTAGCAAAAGTTAATCACCAGCCATAATATATGACATACATCTTCATAACCACCTACATTCAGTTAACTACTAAATACTACTTGGCACCCATTTCACTATTAGACTTAAAAATTAGCACTAAGGGTACAAATCAAAACTCAAAAAATGGTTGGAATGATTTGGATAAATTGAGTTAGTTTCGGTTTGCCTTGTTCAATTTTGGTTAGTTTTGTTATTTTACAAAAATCGGCTTGAATATCAGTTTTAAAGTTTTCTTACACCAATACGTTAGTTCGAAGCCTGTTTTGGTCAAAAACCATATACAACTAGTTAAACCCTGTTTTTTAACTACTTGAGTTTTTGTTTTTAATTTTTGAAATTTAAGCTTATTTTCATTCGGTTTCTGTACAAATGGTTCATCTTTCCTTAAAAAAACGTATTTGAATCCTAACGAAACTCTAAAACCAAAACAAGTTTTTAGAAGCTTACCGTTTTAGTTTTCAAATTTTGGTTTGTTGAGCATAGATAAAATGTAAAAATGAAAGTTAGGAAAATCATAAGTGACTAACAGAAGTAGTTGTTGTAGCCGTATGCTTAATTTTTGAAAACTAAATGGTCATCAAATTAAACCTTAATTATAGTCCTAAATACAGACATAAGCAGATCCAGATACTCACCGACTAAAAAAATAAATAAAGTCGGCAAGTGACTATCATCAATATTAATCTTTTTTGGATAAGAAGAGATATATATTACTAGGATCAAATAAGCGATCTCGAGTGATCCAATAGAGTTTCATAACTATAAACTACCGATATTAATCTTAAGCTAATACCATAACAAACTACTAAAAGTCAACACTAAATTCATCTAATCTCAAGTTTTTTCAAGCAAAAACAACTAAAACTACAAACAATAACAGATAAGAAGATTCTGCACTCACTGAGAAGGCCGATGACCGCCGGAAGAAAACCCGTCCGTCGACGTAACATACAGCAATCCATCAAACTTCAACGCATTGATTGCAGATCTCAAGAACGTCGAATCACTCCCAAACGAATCAACATCAACAAAATCAAAATAATCCTTCTCCAAATAAACCTCCGTCATAACCCGATTCGCATCGCGATTCGTAACCACCCACCGCCGATCATCCCCATAACCTCTCGAAGCCCTAGACAGATTCTTCTCTATAACCCTCCGATTCTCGTCATTGGCGTCATTCGCCCACAGAAAGTCGGCCTCGGCCTCGACCAGGTACCGAAGCGACCGGATCCCGCACCCGCACAGCGCGTCGAGAACCCGGAGACTTCCTTTGGAGTTCCGGTAGAGCGCCGCGGCGAGGACGCCCAGGTCGCGTCCGGTGGCGCTTTCACGGCGGAAGAAGGTGTCTCCGGTGTCGAATTCGATGCCGCGTTCGGTGTGGGTGTTCGAGAGGGAGCTGTTGAGGGGTTTTGGGATTGATTTTGAAGATTGGAGGAGATGGATTGGTGAAGATTTGAGGAAATGGGGATTGTGAAGAAATGAGGAAGAAGAAGAAGATAGGGTTTTAGGAGTGACTGTTAACATGGCGGGAAATCGTTGGGTTCTTGACTTCTTATGGACTTTATACTGACTTTTTTTTTTAATATTGTTTTTTTTCAAACTCACTTTTTAAATATAATAATATAATTTTATAATACATATTTTGTTTATAACAAAATATTTTAATTTTATTGTTTTCCATCATTTTACTTTGATACATTTAAAAAAAAATCGATTTAACTTGATTAAACATGCTGTGATTGAATAAGTCAGTGACACAATAGTTTTATTAGTTAGTTGTAAATCAGTTCAACACCAATGTCATAGATTCGTTCCCTGGAATCGGTATTTGTAATACTTGATTGAATTCTGCTATGTTTAAAATTTGATTTGAAACTTTTGACACTCATATAATAATTATTATTTTTTTTATATTATTCACGAAAAAAACTCTATAATAATTCTAAACTTTATTTAAGTTTTTTTTTTTTAAAAAAATTGTTTAATAATAAATTGAATGAGTGAGAGATTTGAACTTGTAACATTTCAGTCACATGCACAATCCTAAATCGATTGAATTACTATTTTTATTGGCTTATTTTAAGAATATTGCAGTTTGCCAAAGTCAGCTGAACTCAACTCATTACTAATGACATATCTTTGACCAAACTATTGTGTTGAACTTTAAAAGAAAAATGTTGTAATTTGAATTAAGTTGCAACTTACATGATTAAAAAAAAAAAAAATACAAACATTTGCACAAAAAGGAGAGAGGGGCTAGAAACCCTTTGTGTTTGATTTCAGTACCCAATTTGACAAAGTTTAGAACAACTTTTACAATGTTGAACCACCACAAACCATACAACTTGCACAAAATAGCTGCAATGCATCAGAATGAGGCTAAGCCACTTATTTATTAACTTCTCCAATGTTGATGGATCAACTTTCACCAATGATACCTGAATAGTTTGGAGGACATGACCTTTGAGGCAGTAGGGGATACTTTACATTTCAGCACGGGCCGTGGCTGCAGGCGTGAAGACGAACATTTTGCAGTCGTGAGGGTCGACTTCAGCTCCGAATGATGCCACTACACCTCCTGCAACAACTTTGTGCTGCAAAAGTAGAGTTCTATAACTTTTGGGGGTCCAGTAACAAATTGTAAAAAATGGAGTATCATTCTATCACTTGTCGATTCTAAAATTTGGCTACGACTACTCGTAAAATTATCGAAAGTAACAAGTCTTCGTGCATATTTTATCTATGTGTAAGGACTCTGATCCTTACATTAATCTGTTACATGTATATCAAAAACAACTCTAATATACCGAGAATAACTTGATATATAGAGAGACGACATAGCACGAATGATGACAACAACAAGAAAGCAAATAAAAGACAGGCCCTCCCGGTGAATTCGAGAGTATCGAACTCTCCCCTCTAAGGCCTACAACCTACCCCAAAACAAGCCTGTCCTCACCAAGCCCTTCTTTACATTATTTATATTCACAAGCATTTTCTTCCCTTAGCAAAACTACCCCTTACTCTAGAATTCCCACAACTACCCCTTTCTAGAATAGGGCCCTCACACTATGTTAAGAATTTCAATGATTGTTTTTTTTAAAAAGAAATCTCTCAAGAGATCAGGTCTAGGATGTAACAACAGCAAATAATTTACAGAGCCAGATTCCTTACCTGCCACAAGTCTCTTACTGAGACGCTGGTGCCTGGTTTAAGCCCAAGTGCATTCCAATCCGCGGTGATCGTTGCTGCAACTGAACATCGGTTCCAAAGAACGGCCGCCAAGCGGCTCCCAGATAGAGGACCTGCCCAAACCTGTAAGAAAACTCTTTATATTTCTGAAATATTCATGGCAAACTAAGCTATCTAACATTGTTAAATAGCAAATCATAACAGTAAACAAATTCAAATAGTTAATAGATAACATGTCTTCTCAGTTTTCATGCAAAAGATACCGATAGGATTATATTAGGGGATTTTGCATGTATAATAAAAAAAGGGAAAATAATTTCATCTATAGCACAAATTCAAAATTAATTCATTTGTAACAGAAAAATTCAAATTGAATTCTATCACTGGTTGAGTTCTATCAGTGATAGAATTCAATCTGTAGACTCAATCTATCACTAGTTGAGTTTTATCAGTAGAAAATTATGTTTTATTATTGGTTGAGTTCTATTACTGATAGAATTCAATTGGCGGTAGACTCATTCAATCAGTAGTTGATTCTATCACTGATAGAAAATTATGTGTTATAGATGAATTATTTTAGAAATTGTACTACAAATATAATACAAGAGGTAGAATGTACTGTTGAGGGTAAATTCTCATTATAATATAGTAGGAGTATTTTAGTAATTATATGAGAGTTTGTTTAGCATTTTGGGTTATAAATAGAGGTAGTGAGGAAGGAGAAAAGTATCAAATATTTAAGACATTTTCATAGTGGGTCTTGAGATCACCCAAGTATAGGAAGGTCTGAATACTTTAAACTTGGTTTGGGTTCTAATCAAATACTTTCAGTCATTAATTTGTACATTATTATACATCAGATCCAAGTAAATACAGCCATCTTTATATCTTACAGTATCATTTCGCTAATATAATTTGAAGTAATGTAAAAAGTGCACGAAAGTTGGCCAATTGGTCAAAAAGGACCTTGGGGTACATAAGGTGATGAGTTCAATCCATGGTGGCTACCTACCTAGGAATTAATTTCCTACGGGTTCCCTTGGCATCCAAATGTTGTAGGGTCAGACGGTATACCCCGTGACATTAGTCGAGGTGCGCGAAAGCTGGCCCGAAAAGTCACGGATATCAGAAGAAAAAAAAAAGAAAAAAAAAGTGGAATACCTGAAGGCAGCCATCCTTTCCAAAAACTGTAACCTTTCTTCCTTGGACCCCAAGAGGATCTGCATAAAGTGAATGTTAATCATTTTTGAGACATGAACTTTCTCATTTATGTGAATATATAGCATTGAAAACATAACTAAGCATGTTGAATTAAGTGTGTTTCACCTTGGTTTACTGCAATGACCTCCTCATTGCTAAGAATCTCTACCGTTTCTTTAGTCATGTTTCGAACGTCGCACCCGATCAAAAGCGGGGCCTGCACATTTACGCTAAAGAATTTAGATATTAATGGACAAAAAATAAAACATTGTGTTTGAATGTGGCCAGCATATTTACTCCCATAGACTTATAAGTTAACAGGCATGAGGACAAAATCTATGTCGATTAGTAATCGTGTACAAGAAGCGACAATGTTCCAGTCCAGTAGAGGTCAATGGATTGATGTTTCTATATGAATAGGTACAAGTAAGGCTGTAGAAAGTGCGGCACGGGACGAGTAGATTAATTGTATTGAAATTCATTATATAGTCATGATAAAAATGGAGAAACCTTCATCAGAGCCCATATGCTAAAATGAGCACGATATTCCTGATAAGTCATGCCTCCATTACCAACTTCCAACATATCCGGATCTATCCACAGAAGGTTAATGCAAACGATAAACCTCATAAACAAACATTAAAATCAAAACTTTATAAAAAAAAGATCAAATTCCTACCATTCCAACCACCAGGTCCCGCATAGGCTGCCCACTTATTGTTGATATCTGCAAGAGTAGTCATGCTTGAAACAAAAGAAAACAGAAAAACCAATCAGTATCACAATAGATATAAATTAGCATTATCACCTCTCAAAATGAAAGCGATGAAAGTTAAGGTAGCGAAGAACATGTTGGACCAAGTGACTTCATGAGCTTTCAAAGAATGACGTAAAAATTTGGCGTCACGACTAACGTTTTTTTTTAGAATTTAAAATCAAGACAAATAATAACCATCTTGAGTATAAATTCCATCTCAAACATTGGACATAAACTCTAAGCAGGCAAAGCATTAAAGCTAAAAATAGCTTCCAAAAAGCAAAATGGTTAAACAACTTTTTTTCCATTATCAATCAGATGGTGATAAAAGTATTGTTTACCATGCAAATGGAGAGATAACCTCTTGGTTCACGTTAATAAAACCAGAAGCTGTAATTGTTTAACCGTCATGGGTTGGTCTAATGTTCAAAGATGAACTTAGAGATCTAAGAGATTATGGATTCAATTCTTAACGACCACCTATCAAGGAATTAAGTTCTTAGGGATTTCCTTGACAACCAAATGTTGTAGGATCAGACGGTTCGTCGTGTGAGAATAATCAAAGAGCAAGTAAGCTGACTCCGACACTCACGGATATCAAAAAAGAACAAGTAAAGTAGTAGCATGTGCATTTTAGCTATTTCATCAAAGGAGGATTCAGAAAGAGGCCCAGAACCTGACCTTGCCCATGTATCATTAATGTCATCTGTTGTACGCCAACTGTTTCCAACCTTGCCCGCCCATAATGCTGGATCATCAACCCCCCTGACAGCAGATGAAGAAACAATTTAAAAAAAAAAAAAAAAACAATTAATAACAAAAGTACAACAAGAACAAAAATAATGACAGCAAAAATGACTACAAGAACAAGAGTACCATTCACAAAGTGAATAGAAAATACTATGCCCAGTTGCATTTAGTGCATCGCGCATAGGTGGGTATCTGGAAGTCACAAGTTAACTTCAAATCAGTACAAAGCTCCCTGTTTATGAAAAATAAACTATCGAGTATAGTGAGATGCAAACCGCTCTATTGGTTTGATTCCCAGATTGTAACAGTTATCATACTTCAAATAATCAACCCCCTAGTAAAACAAAAAAAATAAAGAAAGAAAAATACAAAATCAGATAGAATAAAATGAACTTAAACACTGAAGTTATGGAAGAAATACTCTGGACAATTTGAATTACAAAAGAAATGAATGTTTATTCGTTTTTAAAAAATTGCTTGAAGATCAAACTATGATCTTCAAATTCTACATGGAGAAAGTGCATTACAATAAGTATTCAGCCCAGGGAAAGAAGTGTAATCCAAAAGGGCCAGTGACTTATGTAGAAACAAGGACAAATTCGACTATCGGATTTCATCTTAAGGGAGAAAAGATGTCCAGCACTCAAGTAGGTAGGACTGTGATTACAAGAAAGCTATATAAATTAAAATCAATCTCAAAACACATATCTCTAGATTTTTTTCCTTTGATATTCATGAATATCAACTCTAGCTTACCCACATGTTGATTAGTCTCATTGGATAATCGTTTGACCGACTAATATGACAACCGATAGTCAGAAAACTTGTAGGATTAGGTAAATAGCCACCAAAGGTTTGAACAGACTATTCCGATATCAAAAGTTAGATTAAAGTTACTCACCCAAGAAGCAAACAAGTTTGCATCATCTTTTTCATGGTAAAGTGACCCTGGTCGAACTTGGCACGTGAAGACACTGCCATATGCATTAGAAGTCATCAACATGTACTTTCTATGAAGCAATACATGAGGAGCAAGAGAGAGATAGCATTTAGGTCTTAAGTTTTAGAAATTGAGTTGACATTTCTTCCTACCCAGCATCAGAATAGATTCCAAGCTTCAAGTCTTTACTATGCACATAATCAGCAAGAGCTTTAATTCCTGATGGAAAAGCCTTGGGATCAGGGACCAGTTGACCCTGCATACAAGGACGGGAGCCTTAACAAGAAACTTAATACTATAGCACTTCTAAAAAGAAAAGTACTATTCTATGGTTTATCATATAAGACTCATTTCTTATAAGTTATTGCTGCTGTTGTTTGATGACTTCAAATAGTTTTCCACTTCACATTAGGACTCAATAAATTTGACTGATAAGAGTAGGATCACTATTAAATTTGAAAATTACAAATCTGTCTAATGTTTTTTGTTAAAAGAATCTTCAAAGTTATTTGAAGTAAAACAGAGTTATGAGATATAGTAAAAAATTGTCCCAATCAGAACAGAGTTCAAACATTTGATAGTAAAATTAAGTTTCATGCAGAAAATAGAAATGAAATAACCTTTGAACCCCTCTTTTGAGCAGACCAGCAATCATCTGCACTTATTTGAAATATAGTAAGTTCTAAAATAAAACTAAACATTAAATGAAAACATCTCTATTCTTGAAACTTGCTGGGAAGGTACCTATATTGACGTACACATAACCTAACTCGGCCAGACCGGAAGAAACAAGGGCATCCGCTGTCAAAACCAATTTCCAACTTAGAATGAAATTGAAGCAAGAAAGGGAAAGACCATTATTAGTATGGAATAACCGAAACAGTACTCAGCAGTCATATTCAAATATGGAACTCCCAACCGAAAAAGCCACATTTTTCAGAGAAACAATGACTTTAATTAGTTTTAATGAACTCAGAACTTTAAAGACTAAAAACTTGTTATGCGCGGCCTGCAGGGCTCGTTGGTAGAGACTTAGGGTCTCTAAAGATATGTTCCCTTGGAGATTCCAGAGACGAAATTCATGAGTGACCTTAATTTTAAAATCTCTTGTTGTCTCTTGGATCCTGACATTGGGACGGATGCAGGTTCTCCGGGTATCCCAAGTTTAAAAATAATAATAATAAATTAAAAAAAAAGTACAATAATCTGATGGTAAACTAAAGTCATAAACATCACAAGTAAACTACTTTTAGCAGGAATAGAAGGGAAAAAATGCACCAAGTTACTGAAAAACAGCCTCTTAGAAAACATCAGTTGTATTAGTCTTTCATTTCAAACTTTCCAAAGCAAACAAGCCTGCCATGTATAACCAATAAACATAGATGTACCAAGTACAATAAGCTTCCACTCCAACTTGAATGAGTCAGATTTTAGCCTTTTTTAACACAATTGGCAGAAAGAGAAATGTACCAGTTTCCTTGATAAGGCCTTCATCTATATCACATGCAAAAAAGTTCCAGCTATTCCATCTGAAAGGATACACAGCACATTATTAAGCTTAAATCAAACCTGAAACCCACTGATCATTAAAACAAAATGTCACAAAATGTTTGACAAAGCCCTAAACTCAAGCAGCATATCACGTGAGAATAGTCAAGTTGCACATAAACTTTTCTTTTAGTACAATCATGATTGGTGGACTCGAATCACAAATCATATGGTTGTTAATGCATAACTATGTCAATTAAGCTATGCTTACTTTGCCCGAAAACCAAACTTAGATTTCCCCAATCATCCAAAAATTGAAAAGTCTCCACAAGTTCACCTCCCCCACCAAATACCCAAATGTCTAATCTCTTCCATTTCAATTTTGGAAGTGTCTCAATTGGTCAAAGAGAGTCTTGGGTGCAAAAGGTGATGTGTTCAATCCATGATGACCACCTACCTAGGAATTAATTTCATACGGGTTTCCTTGGCATCCAAATGTTGTAGGGTAAGGCGGTATGTCCCGTGACATTAGTCAAGTTGCGCGAAAACTGGCCCGAACAGTTCAGAACCCAAAATAAACTATAACCCAGTTGTTCATTCGATGCAAAGAACTAAAAAATCGCATGGAATCAAAGAAAGAGCGAGAAATAGCAATACCCCATCTGAGGAGTTCGAGCCAAGCCATTGCTGAGCTGCAACGCACCATACTTAGAGGTATCAAAAATCCGATCAAACGACGACTTGAAAATCGATTCATCAAAACCATTCAACAGCGAAACCCCTTTTGCAATCGCCACAGCCGCCGCTGAAAGTGACAAAATCAGTAACAACACTGATCCAAACCTTATCCTCGCCGCCATTGATGAATGCTCCGATCTCCTTCCTTCAAAGAAACGAATATGAAGAAACTGATACAGACTTTTTGGATCGACGCTACTTAGAGTAAAGGGTAGGGATTATTATCGTTAATTAATCAACTTTAATCCCTTTGATTAAATTAAAAATTGGGTTAGTTCCTTTCTGGGGTGCTCTGTTTTCAGTAACTCGAAGATTCGCGTTGACCCACATAAGAAAAATGGCATCAAATCCTAATTCGAGATGATTTTTCCTTAAATATCTGTAAATTTTTGCCCTTTTGAATTGTTAATTCAGACAAGCCTAATTAATAAGCAATTTTTTAGGGAGATTAGGATTACAAGTAAACTTTTCTGGTTAATTAAGAAATTAATATCTCTTTTCGGTAGCTGAATTCGAGACAGACAATATAGCTTAGATTGACACTTTTTCCTTTTCTTTTTAATTCGACAATAATATTATTATTATTATTATTATTATTTATTTATTTTTTAAATATGGCCACTGGAATCATTTAACTTTATGGTCGGTACGTATTAATTACTACTCAAATATGCTTATTTTTACAAGTCGACATTTATATTTAGTATACAGGAAAGATGTTGGAAAAACATGAACAATATTAATAATAGGAAGATTTTTTTTTAATTCAACAATAATTTGGATGACAGGTATTTTCAATAAAAAGAAAAAACAAAATTTTTTTTGGAGGATAGATTCAAACTTATAATGTGTTGAAATGTTTATCATAATGTTAACAAGAATAATAGTTTAACGATATCAACTTTTACTTAATAGTTAAGTGATCGAGATGTTCAAAAGCTGGCATGAACCGTTACAGATATATATAAAAAAAAGGTTAATTTAAAATTAATGAAATTTGAGCATTGAAACATTTGTGAGAAGTGTTTGAGTAAAGTCAAACGACACTTAAAAAAACTAATTAGACCTAAACTTAAATAATAAAACTGATTGGTCAATTCCAATATTACGGGTTCGAATTCTAGAAGAATCGGTATTGTAATCCCACTCCCCCAATTTGTACTAAAAAAAAAAAAAAACTAAAACTGAATAAAACTGAAAACTCATTATATTTAAAAACTAGGACTAACTAGTCATAAAAAAATAATAATAAAAATAAAAAACTCACTTTGTGATTGAACATTTTGGTTTTTGCTCAACACTCACTCTTGACCAGTATGGGTGAAGTTGGTTAGTGCAATTCATAGGAATGCTCTTCAACATTCTTCTCCAATGTAATATATATATTACAAGAAATTATAAATTATTATTATTATTATTATTAATTTTATTATTTTACAACAGTTGAATAAAGGGATTCGAAATCAAAATCTCTACACTAATGTTGTGGATTTACTTTTTTTGTTTGAAAAATTGTTCATAATTTAGTTACTCATAGGGTGTTGAATCTATAAATAATATTTAGGGTTTTCTTTTTGATTAAATAATATTTAGGGTTCAAACCCTCCTAATTTGTGGATGAGTAATTTTTCATCTTTTGATATTCAAGATTGTGCATTTTATCATATTAATGAAATTTGATGCATTTCTTTCTCTAATAACATGTGATTGGACATTTTTTACTTAGTCATGGCGGCAGGTTCTTTTTTTTTTCTTTTTTTTTCTTCAATATAATGCATAAAAAGAAAAAGGTAAATGATGAATTATTATTTCTTTCTTCTAATAATTACTTTTTCAACATTAGGCGACATTTAATTTAGCCCATAAATTTGTGTCCAGGTGGACTGAAATGATTTGGTTTAGCATAAAATATTATTAGTTTTTCTGATATACTTTTAAAAAGTGTACCCCAAATAACAATAAAAAAATTGCTAGCACAAAATTGAAACTAATTGCATATATAATTAGTGATTGAACTCAATCACTTAACAAACTGATTGAGTTCAATCACTAGTTATTGATTGAGTTCAATTGAGTTTAATCGCTCCGAATTTTGGTATAAACGAATTTTTGATAAAATTGTACTATAATTCTAATAGAGGGTCTTAAATTTGGTATACATAATAAATTTCCTATTTTTTATTTTTGAGAATAAATATCAAATTTATAATTACTTATAACCTAAACTAATCTTAGGGTCCTAAAATCATCCAAACTATAATGTCAACAATAATTATAACTCAACCGACATAATAATATATTCATGACTAAAAAAAATTACGAGTTTGAATTATCATTTAATTTGAATTTAATTCATAATAACAAGTCTATAACTTACAAAATTAGATACATCCGCTGAGTTAGGAGGTTTGATTAGATATTTTCGAAGAAGACCTAAAAAAAAGAAATCATTTATTTATCAAAATCTTATGTCAAAAAAAAGAAAAAGAAAAAAAATCATCAAAATCCCACAATATTAAATCATACCCAATTGACGATGCTTACTTAACTTTTTGGCGTCACCGAAAGAAGAGACATGCAAATAAAGAAAAAAAAAAGAGAAATTTTAAAGAATAATGGTTAGAATAGTCCATATATTTTGAATTTTATTTAATCTTAATTTATGAACTTTAAATTAATGTTAATATAATTAATTTTAATCAAAATTAGTTTAATAATAATATTAATAATCTAATTTTAAAGTACAAAATTAGTTAAAATAGAACAAATCTAAAATATAAGTTAATATCGTTCAACTTTTAATTTAAAAATATTAAAAATTATATGGGATATGGTTCAACTCTTCCAATTTTTTTATTATATTAAAAAGAATTCAAAATAAGTAATCTTTAACAAGGATAATCATAACTCTCCCCTTTTCCCTACCAAACATGAAAAAAGAGAGATGGCAAAAAGTGTGGAAAAGAATGAAGGTAGGCAGGTGGTTTAATTTTGAGAGATATTATAGAACATGGTAATTAATATGGTAAATAATTGTTAATAAGTCTCATCAACTTTTATTATTATTATTATTTTTTATTTTTTATTTTTAATAATTCCAATAGCTCTTTCCATGTAAGCTTCTCTTATCCACTAAAGAGAGATTTTAATTTTTAGTCTCTTCCATCCCCACTTATATATAAACAAAATGCTTAATTGAAGCCAATAGAGTAATATTATAGACAAAGAAATGGAAAATTATAATAATATGGTCAAACTCTATCATTACCCCATATAAGAAAATTTTAAATCCCATCTAAAACTTGGTACCATAACAAAATTGGTATATATAACTATTTAATTTATAGTCTTTTATTTTTTTTTAAAAAATTGTATTTATTTCTCTTTGATAGTGACATCTCAAAATTAATTCAATAATAAGAGAAATATTTCTTGTAATGGTTGGAAAGTCATAAGGTAATCATGCCTCTTTCTCATGATGAGTTCATCAATTTTGAATCGTGTCTCAATTATTTTTTTAACAAACATTTATTTAAGTTTAATAGATAGCATGTACAGTATCATATATCAAAATCAATTAACAAAAAAAGAGATCAGTGCTTAAAGCTTTCAAATATCTCCAAACTTTCCTATACAATGTAAATATATATAATTCACTTTTACAAAAACACAAATATTGATCATGAAATGGAATGGAATGAATGGCCCACATGGCCTAAAACTTTTTTTTTTTTTTTTGAAGAAGGTCTAAACCTTTTTAAGATCATAATAAAATACACTCTTCATCCTTCATCATGACTATAAAAACCACTTTAACCATCTTCCATTTTCAAATTCCTCAATTATCATCTCCAAAAGAAAAAGAAAAGCCCTATTTTCTCCTTCATTCCTCCTCCATAGCCAAATTAAAAACCTCCAAACATGGGTCATCCTAAGATCATCAAGATCAGAGCCATTCTTCTTCTTACTCTCTTCGTCTTCATTTTCACCGCGGAATTTTGCAGCTCTAGTACACGTCGTCCACCGTGCTACGGTGTGGCGGTCGCCGGAGCACGAGAACATGAAGAAATGGAAGAGGGATCATTGGATGATGAAACAAAAGATTATGACCCTTATAGAATGTATGGTGATGTTCCAAGCCCTGGTGTTGGCCACTGAAAAAGCTTCCATTTTTCACATCATATATATATACACAAATATTTTTCACATCATATATATATACACAGTGTTGGGAGATTTGCATATTTGGAATAATCTTTGTATTTTTTCTTATCTCTTCTTCTTCATTCATTTTTTTCTTTTGGGTTTTGGTGAGATTATAACAGTTATGTTTTAGTTTTGATGTAATTTAATAAATGAATACAGGGGTTTAATTTATTATATAATATTGCTTTTTTTGTTTTCTTTGGTTCAAGTGAACTTTTGTATGCCATATGTATATGATCAATAGAGCTAAAAAAATGTATATGATCAATACAATTAGGAAAATTGTTTTATATGACGTATTGTAACAAAATAATTACAAATATAGTCAAATTTAAAAATATTTGCATCGTATAATCATAAATCGTATTGTATCATTAATACTCATTAATATAATATTATTTATTATTAATATAATATTATGTATTATTAATATTGTATAATATTAATACCTATGACTAAGTTGTTATTTTTTATTTTTTAAAGTAATTATATTTGTAATAAATTTTTTTTTTTGAATTTGACTAATTTGATAAGTTTTCTATAAAATTATAGTATATACTCTATTCTATAGGGGTTTGTTTGATTCTAATTAGAAGCTGAAATACATTGTGCTTAGAGTTAATCGCTACGTTTTCAGTTGAAGGTTAAAATAAAATTAATGATCTTCCAACTTATAACTTAAAAGTAATTTCAATTATGTTTTTAATAGTTTTGGTTATGTTCCCTAATTAAGTCTAAATTAAACCTTCAATAAAAAGTCTAAATTTGTACATAAATACTTTGACAAAAAAATTGTAAAAAAAAAAAACTTTGATAAAGAATATGTTTAGTAAAATATCTATAATTTGAGGGAAAAAATATCTAATTTTAATCAAAAGTTTCAAAAAACTTCGATGAAGAGTTTTTCATATTAAAAAATTATATGCTTTTTACTAAGGTTTAAAAAACCTTTGATATCGAAAGAGTTAGTGCCTAGTAATTTTATGGTTAAAATACCATTTTGGTCCCTCAACTATGACCTTAATTTCATTTTGGTCCCTAGACTTTCAAAAGTCCAAATTTAGTCCCTCAACTTTGTCAAAAGCTTAAAAATAGTCTTTAGGGTTAAAAAAAGTTAACTATGGTTAAAATTTGGATGAGGTGGCAACAAAATAATAATAAAAAAATCTAAATAATTTAGGTGTTCTTCCATTTCTTCGTTTCATCTCCTTCCTCATCTCCTTCTTTACCCTTCTTTCCCTTTCATTTTTTTTGTTCACTTCCACCAGGGGATTTGCAAATCGGCAATCCATCTCGATGATGGTTGGAAGCCCAAATACGGACTTATTTGTCATCCAGCTACTCCAATATTATTGAGATCCTAATCCTCTATGAATTAGACTAACTAATTTGTCAAACTTTTCAATACATTTAATTATTACATTGTAAAGATTACTTATGCCATAATTGTGTGTTTATGATCATAACTTAGGGTTTAAATCCTTGGGTATAAATCCCCTCAAAATATTTCACTGGAACACAAAAAAATCAATTTCTTCCTAAGCACAGCTCAAAGCTTCTCATCAATGGCGGATTCAGAAACCCTAGCAAGCCAAACCCATCAATCTTGAAAGAAACGAAACGGCTCTCCACGCTCTGAACACCATAATCCAATTCCATTTCGAGAAAACCCTGGAAAAGAAACATACCATAGATCTCCAAAAGAAAGAGCTTTGCAGGCTCTTCATCTTCCTAGTCCAATCCATTTCCCCTCGGCTGAAATGCCATTGCTGCACCCCATTTTCTTAAATCAAAATGTTTGTGGTTTATAATTTTCAATAAATATGAGTTTTTTTTTGTAATGAAAGTGAAAAAAAAATGAAAGGGAAAGAAGGGTAAGGAAGGAGATGAAATGAAGAAATGGAAGAACACCTAAATTATTTAGATTTTTTTATTATTATTTTGTTGCCACCTCATCAAAATTTTAACCATAGTTAACTTTTTTTAACTCTAAGGACTATTTTTAAGCTTTTGGCAAAGTTGAGAGACTAAATTTGGACTTTTGAAAGTCTAGGGACCAAAATGAAACTAAGGTCATAGTTGAGGGACCAAAATGGTATTTTAACCTAATTTTATTGTTGGTAATCCAATTCAACACCACGGTTACTAATATGATTTAAAAAATCGATATGTGATTCTTATATTATTTGAGAGCAGTAACCCTCTATATAGGGTTTGTTGGGCCCCCTCTAATTTGTACTAAACTTTTTTTTTTCTTAAAATCTTTGATGAGTATGAGAGCAGTGTTTGCATCCCATGCTTAAACGATGAGTATGGGAGCAGCATAATGGTCTTCTCCAACATCCTAACGACGATTAATGTAATAATTACGACGACAACAACGAAAACGAAGATAAAAAAAAGTTGGAAAAGAGAAGTTATTTTGGAATTCTAAACAAAAGAGTTAGATCATTTTAGACATTGGGAAAAATTATTTTTAATTAAGTGAAGTTTATTGATGATAAATTAGAATTTGACTAGATTGGTTGAAACTTTTCTATTAAAAAAAAAAAAAAAAACTTCAATTTGGCAGCACTATCATGGATCTTATCAATTTCCATTTCCAAAAGCTTTCTAACTGAGCCACATTCACCATTTCCATAGCTTTCAAAATCCTAACACCAAAAGAGAAAAAAAAAAAAAACATTGCCATCATCAAGCCAATCACCATCGAAGAAGCTTTCTCCAACTCCAAAAATGGAGGTTTTGATTGAATGAATCATCAACAATAACACCACCAAAAGCAGATAAAAACCAGAGAGTTTCAGAAAAAAAAAAAAAAAAAAAGTAGAAAATGAAGCTTAAAAATGGTAGAACACAAGCCAATGAAAAAAAAAAATCACACACTTCTGATGTAATAAAGGACATGTTCGGCCATCATGTCGTTTGGAAGCTAATCCCATTAATGAGTCACATGCCTTTGCTTTTTACTCAAATCCAAAAAAATAATTGCTCTCATTCATTAAAAAAAAAAAAAAAAAAAAATCAAAATCAAGTTCTTCAACCTTCATAACTGCTTATATTAGCTCCAAAATTGCTTCCAATCCCTTACACATGAAAAAACCCATCAAGAACACCAAAAATAGGAGAGTTGGGAGCAAAGTGAATGAAAATAATAAGACCTATTGTTTGTACCACCAGGATTATTTCATATTCATTCACTCTATAATCGACGATTATTTCATATTCATTCACTCTATAATCTCTACCTAACATGCGACCAATTATTTCGTGACTTTGAAGTTGAATTGAAATATAACCAAATCAAACAAGACTAACATGCGACCAATTATTTCAATCGTGTAACTACCTTTCATTCTTACTATTATGTTTTCTGTAATCATTTTCTGCACTTAAAATACGGGAAATAGTTCTCCAAAATCAGTAATTTTTCGCATTCAAAACAAAGGTACTGGATTTCCATAGATAATCGTTCTCTCTCGTATTCTAGGTTCCGGTTAGTTACAAGATTCAACCGTTTTAATTTGCTTACTACGCCAATCTTCCTCATTCTTTGCCCATTCAGCTGGACAGACCTTAATTTCCTCCTGTAAAATTTCTGTAACAGAAAAAACCCATTAAGAAAGGGAGGTTTTTTTTTTTTTTTTTTGAAACCGGGAAATCGAAGCTTCACTCCACTATATCCTGGGTAATCACACCTATCCCTAGGCCAGGCACTAGGAGACATCGAAGGAATGAAAATACGGGAGGTGTCTACAAATCAATGTTAGCTGAATTTCGAACCTGGAACCTTGAGGGGAGCACACCTTCAAAGACCAAGCCTTCAACTACTTGTGTCACCCCTGGAGGAGGACGAGAAAAGGGACAGAAATTATTAACAAAATTTAAAAAAAGGTCCACTTCACTGTTCATCCATAAATCGCCTGGACTCTTCGTGGACGCTTCGTTTGTGAGGGACTGTTTTGTAACTGTCATCAGCTCACGTAATCTTCTTTCTTTTTCATTCTGCCATTTCTGATTCTCCCCATTTTTCTTCTTTCTTGTGAAGAGGAATTTCAGACTCCATTGAACTAGAGCTTCTCTTCTTTGAACAACACAGTTCTATCATCACTTACAGTGAGTTTTCATTTTCTTTGATTCTACAAGTAATTTTCTGTTTTGGTTTTCCTGTTTTACCAACTGGGAAAGGGACAAGTTTTTCAAGAATCTTGTCATTTAGGGACTGTAATGATGAGGGTCCATGATCTCCATTCTGCATTTATGAGCCCTTTTGGATGCATTCATCACTTGCCCAGAATCATCAATTTTCTGCCTACCAAAACAAATAAATCTCTTATTCTCCTCTGTTTTTGAGTTTCAATGGCAGTTTTCATGGAGATACCAAGTGGGTTTACTCAAAAGTGAGTGATAAAACTGATATGAGTTCTCTTCTCTGATTTTCTCCTTTTGCAGGGGAATGCTGATGAGGGGTTTTCTGTAAGCTCAATTCTTCTCCTTTGAATTCCATTTAGATCTACAGATAACAGAGCCACACATCATGATTTAGCTTGAAGATCTGAGATAAAGAAGCTATGGATCTTGAGCATGGAAAGTGTTGGGACACTTCAAAGGTTTGTGTTCAAAAGCTTCAACTTCTCCATTTTTATGCATTTCTTACAACACCCAGTTGTTGAATCGGCTGGTTTCTTTCAGAAGGGTTCTTGGAAAACGGTTCTCGTATTGGCCTATCAGAGCCTTGGCGTCGTCTACGGCGATTTGGGCATATCTCCTCTATACGTCTACAGAAGCACTTTTGCTGAAGACATCCAACATTCAGAAACCAATGAAGAAATCTATGGTGTTCTTTCATTTGTCTTCTGGACTCTCACTATTGTCCCTCTTTTCAAATATGTCTTTGTGGTTCTCAGAGCTGATGACAATGGAGAAGGTAAAGAGAAGAAACAGATGCTTAGAATTGTGAAGTTATCAAAACCCTGCTGATGAATTGTTTTCGAATCGCCATTGTAGGAGGGACTTTTGCTTTGTACTCGTTAATTTGCAGACATGCCAAAGTGAGCCTTCTTCCCAATAGACAAGTTGCAGATGAAGCACTTTCCACTTATTTGCTTGAGCATTCACCTGAAAAGAAGAAGCAATCAAAGGTTAAATTGCTGCTGGAGAAGCACAGGGCTCTCCACACTTCCTTGTTGATTCTTGTTCTTGTTGGGACTTGTATGGTGATTGGAGATGGGGTTCTCACTCCTGCTATTTCTGGTACACACTTTTTTATTTGATTTCCGGATGTATACCTAGACTACTCTCATGTCACAAACGGTCTAATCCTACAATATTTGGATGTCAAGGAAATCGTATAAAATTAGTTCCTAGTTAGATGATTGAACTCATAACTTGTCTGACCCTACCATGCTTGACTGTCAAGAAAACGCGTAAAATTATATCCTAGGTGGGTGATTGTACCCATAACCATTTAGTTACTCAAGATCCTCTTGACAACTAAGCAGTGATAATTTTATAGTTACATTTTCTTTTGGCCAATTCAAAAGTTTTGTTGTTTTGGTTTTTGTTTTGTGCAGTTTTCTCAGCAGTTTCTGGACTTGAATTATCCATGACCAAGGCTCACCATCAGTGTAAGCACCTTGACTTTGATCTTACCTTTCCTATTAGTTTTTCTTTTAGGCTGAATTGTGATTTTACTCCTTATGCTTAACATTAGTTTGACAAATAAATTATGTTAAACAAAAAAAACTTTTGTTTTAACAACATAGAAGAGAAGTTTGGTGTATTGCTGAAGAATGTGAATTTAAACTTGATTTTAATCATTGGTTTGATTAAAAGAAAAAAGTTCATTAACGAATATGAGTTAGACTGTTGTTAATAAAAATTAATGTAAATAGTAAAAAGATTAGAGATTGCAAGTTTAAACTATAATCTTACTCAGGAATTTTTTTTCTGGATAAGAATCTTACTCAGGATTTAACTTCACATGAGTTGTTTAAGAGAAAAAGTGTGTCCAAATTGGCTTTGCATTCTCACTCCCTCACATATGTTAAAAAAAGAAGAAAAGAAAACCATAGCTTATTAGGTAGATTTCGTAGGACTTTTTTCGGATTGCAGCCATAAATAGTTTATTATGTTGACTTGGTCGATTAATTATGATTAAGGAACAAAAAAGTTTACAAACATAGTTATCAAGTTGAAATTGTGATTAAAAATGTAATTTACCTTGAATTACTTACTGAAGGAAGTTAGAACAAGCTGTTTAAATAAGAGACAGCCTAGAAAGGAGATTGAGACTTGAAATTGTCTGAAGCATTGTATGATATCTGTTGTCAAAATTTTTAGATTCTTTCTGAAATCTTTGTCTACTTTTAATAACAGAGCGCAAGTTATGGAGAAATAATGCAAATTAAATTAGGTAAAAATATTAGCTGTCTCATAAAAAGCTTTGCTTTTTTCAAACTGATAATAAGACAGAAAATTTCAGTGTGTTATTTTGAAAAGACTGGGGAAGTGTTAGGTTTATTTTTGGACTGAGGTACAAGGAGGGACCCACAAACTCAATCAACTTTCTGTTCCCATTGGTTACATCCTCCTCTCTTTTCATCCTCAGTTGATATTGGAGCCATTCAGGATCATATTGTGATTAGAATTTTAATTGTCTGTTTATTTTTAAGATTAGTATAATTTGGTAATTTAAGAGGTAAACTCACAAATTAAGTTTAATGTGTATTTAAACATAAGAAATAGCCAGCCTAAATACAGTTTCTTTACTGGTTAGACATCTGTCACATCTCTACCTCCTCTGATTAGGCAACTTCTAAATTCTCAATATTAGGCTTTAGAAATCTAAACGTATCAACTCTCCTTAGAGTTTTAAAAGATTCATTTAAATACGAAAATTGTCTTAGATTTAAAATTTTAGAGTTGGATTTGGCTAATCACATTACATTGTTTAAATCTTCACAAGCTTATTATTCCCTTTCCTTGCTCTTATCTCCCCTTTTACAAAGATGTGTCCAACTGATCGCGGATCGGCCATGTTATTCAATTTTTCATCCTCATCGCTGTTTCAATAGGTATTCTATAACATTTTCAAATTATTTTGTTTCCTAAGAAAAAAAGAGATAAGAAATATTCTAAAAAAAAGAGCTTCTATCTTTAACAATGCATATATATTGATTAACTAAACTTGGCAAATCTAGTTTGGCTTTCTACTTCTGCAGTGTTTTTAGCGTACTAATCATACTGATCTATACTTCACAGAAAAGAAAAAAAAAAAAGAAAAAGAGAAAAGCCTCTTATCTAAATGTGTAGCATAAATGTTTGTATAGCTAACATCAGGAAGTTACCTTTGTGCAGATGCTGTGGTTCCAATCACTTGCTTTATCTTGGTTTGTCTATTTGCACTTCAACACTATGGCACACATCGAGTCGGCTTCGTCTTTGCTCCCATTGTATTGACATGGCTCCTCTGCATCAGTACCCTTGGCATTTACAATATTATACAATGGAATCCACATGTTTATCAGGCTCTTTCTCCATATTACATGTTCAAGTTTTTGGAGAAGACAAAGAAGAGCGGTTGGATGTCATTGGGCGGTATATTGTTGTGCATAACAGGTAAAACTACTACATAGCTTACTTATGAGGTTTTGCGAGCTTATCACTGTTTCCTTTCCTTCTTTCATTCACTATATTGACTGGGTTTACTGTGTTTTTTACTTGTATTTTAGAGCTAACCCATTTCGGGCGCTCTCCATTTCGTGTAGAAACATCCAGTTATAACTGAATAGATATGAACATCACTGAGTCTTGAAAACAGAACAAATTCTGAAGTTCTATATGGGGCTTGTCTAATATTCGATTGAATCGCAGGCTCAGAAGCAATGTTTGCTGATCTTGGTCACTTCTCATACACTGCAATACAGGTGATTTAGTTTTCAGTGGCAGTTAAACTCCACTTCTCAGTTTATTCATAATAACATGGAAAAGATCCTTTTCATAAATATGGACTAACAATCCTGCTCCGACCGGTCTTGGCTCGCCTTCCTTCAGATTGCTTTCACCTTTCTGGTGTATCCAGCGCTTATATTGGCATACATGGGCCAAGCTGCTTACCTATCTCAACATCACACTACCACCAACAACATTGGCTTCTATGATTCTGTTCCAGGTATCAAATCACTGATGAAAATTCTCCACAGCTATCGTCCAAGATGTATAGATTATTGTTCATCAACTCTGTTTCGATTTGATGCGAACCATTTTTAGGCGACTACTTACCATTGTTTTTGAAAACAGAGAGTGTGAGATGGCCAGTGCTTATAATTGCTATACTTGCTTCTGTTGTTGGAAGCCAAGCAATCATCAGTGGAACCTTCTCCATTATTAACCAGAGCCAGTCCCTTGGGTGCTTCCCTAGAGTGAAGGTTGTTCATACCTCTGATAAGATCCATGGCCAGATCTACATTCCGGAGATCAATTGGATTCTTATGATTCTCTGTGTAGCAGTTACCATTGGATTTAGAGACATAAAACACCTTGGAAACGCATCAGGTGAGTCAGTTGCATTGTTGAATTTGACTCGTCCCCTTTTCCAGACGTCAAACTCATTTTTTCGCACGCTTGAAATACTAACATTCCGTTTCCAACAATCTTCTTCACAAACTTTCCATACTGATACCACAAGTACCAATTATTGCCTGAGTTATAACTATTAGCCCCATCTCTTGCAGCAGACTACTCTTGTCCATTCTACCTCTGATTGACTAGGATAGATATTAGCTTGCTTCAAAGTTTAAAAATGATGGTTTGAACCATAAAGAAGTGCTGATAACAGTTGGCCACTTTATTTATTTTGCAGGTCTGGCTCTAATGACTGTGATGCTTGTGACAACTTGTCTTACATCTTTGGTGATTGTTCTTTGTTGGAACAAATCTCCACTTTGGGCTCTGTCATTTCTTATCTTCTTTGGGTCTGTTGAATTGCTCTACTTCTCAGCTTCACTCATCAAGTTCCTGGAGGGCGCTTGGCTCCCCATTCTCCTAGCTCTCTTCCTCATGACCATCATGTTTGTTTGGCATTATGGAACCATCAAGAAGTATGAATTTGATCTTCACAACAAGGTTTCATTAGATTGGTTGCTAGCATTGGGACCAAGCCTTGGGATTGCTCGCGTCCCTGGCATTGGATTAGCCTTCACTGATCTCACCTCTGGTATCCCAGCCAACTTCTCCCGGTTTGTCACTAACCTTCCGGCATTTCATCGCGTCCTTGTCTTTGTGTGTATAAAGTCTGTACCTGTTCCTTTCGTACCACCAGCTGAGCGGTATCTCGTCGGACGCGTAGGCCCAGCATCACATCGGTCATATAGGTGCATTGTTCGATATGGCTACCGTGATGTTCACCAGGATGTGGACTCATTTGAATCTGAACTAGTCAAGAAACTGGCAGACTTCATCCGCTATGATTGGTACAGAAAGCAAAGAGGCAACTCTTGCAGTGAGGACGATGCATCCCATTCAAATGAATCGACAAGCGAGCAAAGGCTGGCTGTGATCGGAACCATAGCATTTGCAAGCGCAGCTGCTCATGAGGAGAATCTACAGCCTGCAAGTGTTTCTGCTGGGTTCCGAACTGTTGACAGCATCACTGATGTGATCGAAATAGAGCCACTGGGAGAAGAAAAAAGATTCCACTTTTCTTTAGATGACGATTTCGAAGGCGACTCACAAGCTGAAATAGAAGGCCTTCTGCATGAAGAGCTAGAAGATCTTGTAACAGCACAACAATCAGGGACAGCTTTCATTCTCGGGCATTCACATGTCCGGGCAAAACAGGGATCATCTCTGTTGAAGAGACTGGCCATTAACTATGGGTACAACTTCCTGAGAAGGAACTGCAGAGGCGCAGACGTCGCTCTTAAGGTGCCACCAGTGTCTCTTCTTGAAGTTGGCATGGTTTACGTCGTATAAGCCTCTACTGCTTAATGTGTCCTTTGTCTCTGCTCACTATGTAAAGATGCCATGCTGCTGCCTTGAATGAAAGCTAAAAGTATTCAACAATGTAACTTTCTTATAAACTCAGAAGAGTTATCTGCCCTCAAACCTAAAAAAACGGTTGAGGCTTTAAGATTTTTTTGGATGAAGGTTGAGGCTTTAAGATTAACACATGATTTAAGATCAACCCATTGAAACATATGATGCTAGATAAAATAACAAAGATGCAAACTTTAGAAAAGTGAAAATTTGGAAATAATTCCCTTCAATAGGCATTGAATGATGAGAATTAAGATTTAAAAGATTAATTGAAAGATGTTTTTAACTATATAGCAAGAATAGCGATAAGAGTTCTTCAATCAAATCGAGCATAGCTTAATTGATAAAGACATAAAATTCTCAATAGTAACTTTTAGGGTAAATTATAAGTTTGGTCATCGAAGAAAATTAGAGTTTAATTTCTTTAACAAAAAAAAAAAGTTAAAATTTAGTCTCTCTATGATTTTAAAAACTTAAATTTAGTTCTTATGATTTGATAAAACCTAAAAAAATAGTCATTGTGGTTCATAATTGATAACAAATTAAAGGCATGGAAGTTAGTTATTTATGTATCAACGATGACAATAAGAGTTAAGTAATTCATTGGATAAAAAACATCACATCATTTATATGAATAACTAACTTTCTACGTATTTAATTCGCCAATAATTATGAACGACAAAAATTATTTGTTAAGTTTTATCCGACTAATAAATACTAGGCCCTAGCAATTAAATCACTAAATCAAGTTTTTTTTTTTAAATCGGGAAATTGAGCTTCGCTCCACATTAGTCGAAGTAACATGCGTGTCCCTAGGCCAGACAACCACCGAGACATCCAAAGAATGGAGACACGAGTCTTTGACCATTGCACAACCTTAGTTTTGTCCCCAGCTACACAAACATGTGGATCCTAAAGTTAAAGCTCCCACCTCATTCATAACCATAAATTTTAAGAATCAAACAAATTCCAAAGATTCATAACCTAACAAAAATAATCAAATGGCCGTAGAAAACCGAAAGATCAAGAGCATCAAACACAACCACGTAGCTTCATAGCAACCACACCGCCCAATCTCCGCCTACCACTAACCTATTCACCGTTTATTTCACTCACCTTTTAAACAGAGTAACTCCTCGTCGAGACCGCAGCTGATTCTTCGAGCAGCTATGGTGGCGATTTCTCCGTCGCACGGCGGATTCCCGTCGCAATTAGGGCAAGGACTGAAGGCGGCTAGGGTTAGGCAGACTGGCCGGGGTTTCAATTTGAGAGTGGCGGCGAAAGCGGCGGAGAAGGGCGAGGAGAGAGAAGAAGGCGGCGGCGGCGGAAGGGAGAAGAAGCAGTCGCTGTTCAGCAGCGTGACGGAGGCGTTGGATTTCTCTCAGGTCCGATCGAGTCGCGATGCTGAGCTTCTCGATGACGCCCGTCAGGCCACCAAATCCGGCGGCAGAATGACCCGCGAACAGGTATATACCATCTCCGTTACCACTGAATTTTATTATTTTCGTCTCCTTCAAAATCCAAAAAAAAAAAATACAGATATAATTAGAGAAAATAATAATCATTAATACTTCTTAATAGTGTATTATACTCATAAATATATTGTAATGCATTATGAATATAATGTTTTAATATCGAAGGATAGTAACATAGTTGGTTATCATGTTTGATGTTAATTCATTTCAATTTTACCGTGTTTGAGCTTAGAAATCGATGTTATTGTTTTTTTTAAAAAAAAGTGAACATTTTTAGTTTGGTAAGTTTTCTTTTATAATTATAATTATACATATGATTTTCTTTCTCGAGTATAACAATAATATTGATAGTTGGAGTTAAATAATATTTGGAAGTAGAGTTGATCTTGAATCTATGAATTTTTGGTTTTATAGTTGCTTTTTTTGAAGTTATAACTTAAAAATTAAATGATAATGTGTGAATTCACAATAAGTGAAGTAACACATATAATACCTTATTAATATTTTAACGTATCTTCAATTTTCTAATATGAGATTTTAATATGTCAATTATTGATAGGAGCTAGGCTAAATATGCATTTAATATTATACATATAATTTGAATTAGGATGGATTTACGAATATAATCTATTAATGTTTTAACTTATTAGGGATGCTAGTTGTTGAGTATGTTAAATCAGCCATTACAATTTTTAATTTTTTTTTAATGATATTAACTCAAAAATGGTAGTAATTGTCTAAAATTGGCTAATGTGAATGGATGTAGTATGGAGCTCTAAGAAGGAAGATAGGAGGGACATACAAAGACTTCTTCAAATCTTACATGGAAGGTATGTTAGATTTTTTTTTTTTTTTTATTTATTTATTTATTTTTTTGATATCAAGGTATGTTAGAATTTAGTCTTTTATGTTTTGAGAAATTTAGAATTAAATTCCTATAGTTGATAAAAATTAAACTTAAAAACTGATTCATATAATTAAATACGTAGAGGTAACTATTCATATACAAATGATATTTTTTATCCAATAAAATATTTTACACTATAATTGTTAACATGTGAATAACTAACTTCAACAATAATTCTAAACATCAATCTATAGAGACTAATTTTTAGTTTTAAAACGATAGAAACTAAGTTCAAATTTTCTCCAAATTTTAGAGTCTAAATTCATACTTTCTCCTAATCTTCATGAATCACTGAATTTTAGTTTTTTTTAAAAAAATTAAATTCTAATTTTCTTGTAATGATTATAAGGAACAAGTCTATAAATTACTCTAAAGTTTATGCTAACTCATGATCAAATTGATAATTTTTTTGGGTTTTGATTAAATAAAATAGTGGATGGGCAATATGTTGAAGAAGGGTGGGTGGACAAGACATGCAAGGTGTGCAAAAAGGACACAAAAGGAGAGGCAAGACAAGTTGATAAACTTGGAAGATATGTTCATGTTGCTTGTTTGGAGAAATCCAACTCTTCTCCACGGAATTTCTTCTCCAAATTCTTCTCAAGATAAAAAAAATAATAGTCGATTTATGCGTTTAATTCGATTATAGAAACTTTAATGTGTGTTACTTGTATTTAGTTTGAATTTAGTTTATATAGTTTAAAGTTAGATGTGTAGTACAAAGGTTTTCGAGTTTAACAAGCTTAAGTTTATTATAGATTGTGGGATGAACAAGTTTTGGTTCCAAATTGGCATACCCAATTAATAGTAGATATCAACAAAAACAAAATGTTATAGGTAAGAATAGTACAAGTAGATTTAATTTTAGAAAATCAAAATAATAATAAAAGAAACAAAATGATTATGGCTCATTTTTTCAATTTTTAAAGGTTTAATTTTTCTAAAAAGATTGATCCTCCAAACTTTATGGGATAATGATCATCATTATCTCAACACATCTATAATTTTTTTTTGAGATTATAATATTTAGGGAAAAAAAATTCAAATTCATTATCTCTTAAAAACTGAGTCTACATGTATACAACACATCTATAATTTTATATACTTTTTTGCATAATAAACTCCCAAATTTATATACTTTATTTCATATTCATATGCAATTCACTCAAAAAAATCCAAAAAGTATACTGAACAATTTACCTACTCACTCAAAAAAATTCAAAAAGTAATCCATGTTTATTTCATATGTGATATGATGTGAGCCACATAATTTTTAGTCAAAAATTAATTTATACATAAAAAATAAAATTGTGTGGCTTATATAATTCCTAAGTATGAACTACCTACTCGTCATAGGTAGACAAATTTTACTCTTTTTTTAATATCGAAAATGAGTATGTGTACCTTTATTATTTCGCAAGATAAATCACTTATTTCTAAAAAAAGAAATTTATTCTTAAATAGATAGCAAATCATGAATTAAATTTAACTTCAAATGTCAACTCTTTTAAGTCATAACCATACAGTTGACCTCTTATGGATGTTTATAAAACACAACTTGAAAGAAGAAGAAAAAATCACAACGTTTGAAACCAAATCAAACAAAACTTTGGAGAATGAAAAAGGTTATGTTTTAACCATGGGTTATGTAGTAGGCCAAAGAATCTTCAGAAATGAAAATATTATTGGTTCGTTTCATAATTGCCACCTATCAAAAAATTAATTTTCTACTTATTTTAACTTATAGTTAATAGTTATTATATACTTACAGATTATTATTTTTTTTTTATATAGAGTTTCTTAACTTTCCAATATTATAATCCGTAAAAATATTTGAGGTAGGCGTAAATTCACTCGAGCATTTCAAATATAAAAAAAAAAAAAAAAAAAAAAAAAATCAGGATTGTTGGGTTAATTAACTTAAAGGCCATGGCGGCCTTGCAGTGTTGTGTTGTCTACCAATTGCAAGAAGACATAAAACTAACTCTCTTTATTTTTGTGTTCTGGTTTCTTTATTTAATTAATATACAGTGAAATTCTTGTTCATAGTAATAATTTTTAATAAAAAATGCATATCAATTGTCATTGAGAGAATGGATGAAAAATTATTGGCTTATTAACAATCTCTTTTCTATAAATTAAAGTGTATATTTCCAATTCTATAAATCTATGTTTAACTCTCATGTTGTTAATATAACTAAGGTTTGTGATCTTCATCTCTAATTTAAACTAAAAAATGTGTATACCTTCGATCAAGTAACAATGTGTCAATCTAATCCTATTGTTGAACTAAATTTTTTTGTTAATATTCATCTTTTTCATAAATATTTAATTTTTTTTTTTTTTTTTTTAACTTCAAGGACCAAAATGGAACCAGCCTCAAAGTTTATAGACTAAATTTGAGACTAAATTTTAAGTTTTTTTGAAACTCCAACGACCGAAATTGAACAAATCTCGAAATTTATGGATTAAATTTGAACTTTTGAAAGTCCAGAGACTAAAACAGATCATATCTGAAACTTGAAAAATTAAAATTGAACTTTTGAAAGTTTAAAGACAAAAATGAAATAAAGTTCAAAGTTGAGAGACCAAAAACATAATATACCCGATATACGTGTTTACATATTGAGTCATCATCAAATGAACATTGTTGCCAAAAAAAAAAAAAAAAGTGTCATTTAAGCCAAAAAGAGATTCTATAAAGACAAAATTAGTTTGGTGTGAATAAAAGAAAAGGATGAAGATTCTTTCCCTGCTAGAGCTGTAATTTGACATTGTCATGTTGCTATATATATACATATATATGATCTTAACCTAACCTTGGCCAAATTTATGTGGTCAATATATTACTCTTTTTTATTACTCTTCAACAAAAAGTATACAAAATTGTACGGATGTTGGCTGGATTTATTATTTGTGTCTTTGCACATGTGTACAATTGGTATAGGTTCTTCTCTATATCATTGATCATAAACAATTGAATCAAATGGTGACACTTGGAAATTGCAAAACAATTTCATTGAATAAAATTAACAAATAACCTTATCAAAACATGCGACAAGAAATAAGAATTGAAGAAATTAGAGAAAGAAAATGTCGATAACATTAGAAGGATATTTCTTTAGATATTATCTTCTGATTCGAACTTGATGTTAGTATGTCGATGTCGTCGAGAGATGGCCCGAAAAAGAAACAAGTGCTTGAAGTTGTTGAAAGAATGATCATAAAATTAAAAAGATAAAACTCTGATGTGTTAGGCGGGAGAAACACACACAAAAATAAATAAATAAATAAAAAGTTGCCACCAAATGTTCATCGTATTGAATCAAATGTTGACCCAAAATATGGTAGAAATTGATATTGTTTTGTATTGGTTTGGTTTGGTTTGATAGTCTATGATTTTGCAACTTAAGAGTTTACATTATTATTTCAACCTTTCAACCTAATGTAATCATCTTAATTAACAAGTTGAAGAATCAAAATTTATTCAAAAGGGAGTTAAAATTTTAGTCAAATATGCTCATTTATATTAGATTTAATTTAATTTTTAGGTCAAATGATGATTTAAAATTGTATAATGTCATATACTCTTAAATTAATATCGATTTCATTCGTTGATCGTCAATTTTCAAGCCTCATAAGTTTCGACATTAGATTAAAATTATTGTAATCTATTGTCTTTTAAATTTTTTGGTTGGATGGTGCTTTAGAATTATGCATATGGAGTAATAAATAAGTTGTCTCCTCCTTGAGAGTATCTTTGGGCTTGTGGGGCAATTAGATAATAGAAAGGTTGCTAGCTCTAGGCTGTCAAAGCTCTTGTAATATATAATATTGACCTTTTTGGACCATTTACTTAGCCAAAGCCTTTGGCTAACAATAAATTGGCTTCCCTCACTCTCATGCAATCCTAATTAATATTGGTTTTTAATGATTTGTTCTCTATGTCTATCTATCCATTACCAACATTATTTGTTCTCTATCTCTTCTTGGGAAGAATTATTGCAACTTTATGATAATTTACAAAAGCTAGACATGATTAGCCCACCTAATTGAGAAATATTCTTTTGATTTTAAGTGTTAATTTGGGTCTCATCAAAGATTGGTTCTTTGTACATGCTATTTAATTTTGGAATTGAAGTTGGTGAATATAAGATCTTTTTTGGATTATGTGGTTGTTTTGCTAATTGGGTAATAGAAGGTTTAGTGGGCATGTTAGGGGTTGTTTGGTAATGATGTATACGTTTCTCGATTAGAAATCTTGGTACATGAATGAACTACAACCATATTAGAATGAAGATCATAAATCTTGAGAATAATGCAAATTTTGGTTCAGAAAGACTTGAACAAATTGATAGCTACTACATATAGTAACATGCACTTCGTTCAATCATAAAACTGCAAAATTAATCATACTTGACTTAGAACAAATATTCTATATGTTTAGTTGACCTCTGCATGTTGAAAATGATACATGTATTAGTCTGTGAGAATCTTAGAAGTAATTCATTACAAGTGAAGTACTATGATCAAGCGGTACAAGATGTAAATGTCAAATTCACATTATGAATCCTAGTTTGAACCCTAGATGTAGACTTACAACTTTCTTTCTTTCTTTTATGTTTGTTTAGATTAGCCTACTTCTTTTATCTTGATATATACTATTTATAAATGTATAATACAACATGTAAATGTAGATAAACTAGGAAACAAGCACTACTACAAAAATAGGTTAGTCGACAAATATAAAATGTCATCTATAAGAATTAATTGATACTTCTAAAAATGTAAATTGATTCAATTTAAACTAAAATCAATAAAAGTCGACGCTTCAAATGTCATACAAAGTTTAGCTGACATATATAAAAGTCAAGTTCATAAGTACTGATCCAACGTTAAGAAAGTTCGTGTTTAACTTCTAAAAAATAGTTAAAATCTTTTGAAATATTTCTTTAAAAAAATAACACACATGATGATAATTAACTATAAGATCTTTATTGTTCATAGGTATACTATCATTTCAACTTGAAAAAATACATTCAAGAAAGATGGGTTTTGTCTCTCCTCAAAACATCAAATAGTATTTTCTTTCTTTCTTTTTTGGGGTGACTCATGCCTTGATGTGTACAAGTCATTTAGATACCTTGCATTATTGGTAGGACCAACACAGTGTATAGTTGTTTTGGTTTTATTTATGTAGCTACAAAATTTTGAAACACCAATAGGAAATACAAAAATCTCAACTTTACAACATTAGAAATCCAATACCAAAAACCATTGAGATTCCATATAATATTAGTAGAAGATTCCCAATAGATCAGCATCCAACATTTAATATTTGTGATTTGTCAATGTCTATGGACCTTGTTCTTTTATGCACTAAATTCAATAAACTAACTAACCTTATTGTGGTCCATTTTCATCCTTCAAAAATCAATACTTACTATTGAATTTTGATTTTTTTTTAATGTTTAAATACTATGTATTTTAATCTCTAGGCCTTAAAAGTTCAATTTTAACATCCTAGACTCATAAATTTATTTTATTATTGTCCTTTAACTTTTAAATATTTAATTTTGATTCTTAGATTTTTAAAAAAATATTTAAAATTAGTTTCTAAAATAAATTTGAAATTATGATTAATTAAAATTCGTTCAATAATGTAAAATTTTTTAATACAAATAAAGAAAGTATGGGACTGGATCTCTAAAAATTATAGACAAAGATGGTAAATATTTTAAGAAACATTAACCAAAAATTCAATACACACCAAGTTTATATTTTTTTGAAAGTTTAGGAATTAAAATAGAACAAATTTGAAAGCCATGACTAAAATTTAACTTTTAAAAATCTAAGAACCATAATAAAACAAAACTTAAAGATTTAGAAATCAAAATAACCATTTCAACCACTTTTTTAATAGAGTTAAATAACTAACCATTTGTGGTTGACAAAAGTAGAGTTCACAACATCTCATATAGTCAGTAATTTAGAGGATACAAATTTAAATCTCCTTATCTCCAAATGTGATTGAGTAAAAAAGAACTAAATATTTAAACATGTAGTTAATAGAACTAGAGAATAAAAAAGGGATGAATTGTGACACCCCAGGCCGAGGAATTCGGATTTGTCCCTATAGACACCGACATTCCCCTGCGACCTGATCACGTTAGCATCGCAATGTTTTCTCTTCACTTGCATGCATATTCCTAGGAGGTCACCCAACCTAAGACTACTCCAAGCTAAGTAACTTAATTGTGAAGTTCTTTAAATTGAACCACCAAAAAGAAGATGCACCTTATTAATACAGGTAATGCAAATCATATCTATTAAACTCTCTCATATTTAGATACGGCAGGCATTACATGAATTTTCTATGATAACCACTTCCCTAATATAAAAAATTTGTTTTGCTCTCAATCATTTCTTTTTGATGTTGTCACACTCGATCTCATCATATTGGAGAAAATAAATGGCATATAGTAATAAGGGTGACAAGAAACCAAATCAAAAATAAAATAATAGACACCATTAATTACAATCGGTTTAATTAATAGTAAAAAATTTGTATCAATCATATCTTTCATTTTAATTTATCTTTTTTTCTTTTTGAGATGCTCGATCGCATCTTAGGTTGATGTCGAATCTATACATATAAAAATGTCAACATGTTACATAAATTTAATGCCAAATTTTTATATATCCCTCTTCCAATTTTTTAATAATTATAATCTATCTCAAGGGAATGACACCTGGCATCCACCCAAGGATGTAATTTAGCACACCAATCATTAATCCTTTAATTAGTTTTGCATTACTCCAATTAAAAAATGAAACATTACAAAGCACTGGTTGATTTGCTTATGATTTGTTGAATTAATTCCTTTTTAACATCATTGTTAAAGAAGATAAGTTTTGTTAAGTGCGCCACGATTTAGATAAAATATGGCAAAAGCAAAGGAAGAGAACATTCGATGCTTTTTAAATTTTTTTTTTTTTTTTGAAACCATACTTTACTTTTTTTTTTTTTTTTTTTTTTTTTTTTTTTTTTTTTTTTTTTTGAAATAGATAACAACACGTCTCTAAACTAAGTATTGAGAGACATTAAAGAAATGAAGATAGAAGAATTGGTGAGCCTCGAACTTAAGAACGAGAGAGAAACACACATTCAAAATAAGATAAGCTTTACTCTTTTTTTTTTCTTTGATACATAAGCCTTACTCATTTTGTAGACAAACTTTTTAATATGAGATTTAGATAAATATAGCAAAATCGTGAATTATGGTAGGGACAATGTCTTGAACCTACAACGTTTACCCATTTTATAGACAAACTTTCAAGAGGTCGATTTTACTACATTAGAGTGGGGAAAAATAAACCATGATATTTTTGCACAATGTTTGAGGCAGCTTATACACAACTTGACTATTTTTACGGAATATAGCATCTGATTCTATAATATTTGAATTAAGTATCAATAGATTAGCTCAATACCTTTTTGATTTATTTTTTTTTTTTAAATTATTTCTAGACTATCTATGATAATTTTAAAATCGGTTTATTTTGGTCATCGGACTATTTTACATGCAACTCAATATTAATCTACCAAATGTTGTAATTCGATTTTATATGGTTTGAATCTGAATTAAATTAACGAATTAACTACATATGAAAGTTGATTGGTAACAACAATTATTTCAAAATTCAACCAATTATCCAAACCAAGCCTTTGGAAGTCTAGTTTGCATGGGAAATAATAAAATATTTGGACAGAAAATTAGTGGACTGTATTCATTTTGAGAGTTTATCTAATTGAGAGAAATTAGGACCAGAAGTAATGGAAATTGGGATAGAGTTTGAGATTGCATTGGACCCTTAAAGATAAACTTGATCATGATAAGGGGACATTGATAAATTAGTGGTGATTAGTGCTAACCCAAATTTCCTTTCAATCTAAGTTGTTCATGGATTAATGAAAGCTAAGATAGAATTGGCTACCTAGTTGGATTCTAATTAATGAAAACCTTAACAACCATTCATATTTTGGTTCATAACAACCATTGATTATGACTTATTCTAATTAATTCAAAACAACACAAAACAAGAGAATGGTAGATTTGAATTTTTGTGTTTTGAGTTGAATTCCCTTAAATATCATTCTTTAGAGAAAACTCATTTTTCTCTCTTTTGAGGTCATTAACTTTACCATGTTTGGTAGAAGAAAAATATTGACTACCACATATCCTACTTTATTGGCTTGGAACTCACCCACAAATTTTAACATTGAAGTTGACTTGAGAGACAAAATGTTTTTCTAACTTTGTATCAATAAAAGCTATGCTTCAAGTTATAATTAACAGTCACATATTAAATAAGTCGGTGATGCGATTGATTATCTTATTTGATGTTAATTCATTTTAACTTCACAATCACGAATTTCAAATCAAAAAATCAGTATTTAACTCTTATATTATTTCAGAGAGTAATATCACATATTTTTTTATATTGGTATCATATTTATAAGATAACATTAAAAAATATTAATAATTATGGATGTAAATATTTTATAATTTATCTATATTATAATTATTTTGGGCTGAGTCAAGTAGTATATGCAATGCATACAAAAAAATATGGGAGGGTGGGCAAGTTGGCATAGGCTGACAAATGAGTACCAACTTTATGTGTGCTTGGGAGATAACCCACTACTTATTTTTCAACTTTTACATTACATTTATCATGCTCATATCATAGGGGCCCTGCTTGGGATAACTTATTTTTAGTGTGCTAAAACCCTTTATGAGGACATTCAAAATATTTTATCAAACTAAAAAAAAAAAAAAATAATAATAATTAACTTTTTGCATTTTATTTTGGTTACATTGAATGTGAACTAACATACAAACACTAGTAGAAGTAACCGTCTCGATCTCATTAGTAGAAATGAGTGGTTATTGTACAAAAGAAATTGACCGTTCGAACAATTTGAGACTATCTAACCTAAATTATAAAGGTTGAGTTGAGTAAAAAAAAAAAAAGTATTAGTAAAGGTTTAGATTGTGGATTAGCCATTTTTGGTTTTGTTCAAATCAATACAACTTGAAATAAGAGTAATATTAGTCCCTAAATTTAAGTTACTTTCAATTTGATCTTTGTATATTTCAAAATTAAATTCTTTTATTTATAATATTTTAATAATATTCATTTTTAGTTTACAATATAACAAAATCATTAAATTATATAACATTTTAATAATGTTCACTTTTAATCCTTGAGATAACTATTTATTTGAGAATAGTAAGCACATTATTTTTGTAGGATTGTGGTCTTCCTCTCTCAATTTATACTAAAAAAATTGTAATATAACAAAATTGTTAATTATATATAATGTTGACTAAAATAATGATTAGACTAATTTTTAATTCAATATATAATAAAATGATTATTTTAATTTTTACTTGGGTTTAATTTTTTTTAATTAATATAAAAAGTACTAAAAAAACATAAAAAGTAAAAGTAAACATTACTAAAATGTAAGAGATAAACGTGTTTAATATTAATATCTATAAATCAAATTGATGTTACGTCCCAAACCTAGAGACTAAAATTGTAATTTTTCTTATTCTTTAGGTATATATAGAGAGTTGAACATAGATCGATCAATTTGAAAATTCAAGTTAATCCAAAATAAATTGTCCAGCCGAATCCGGATCATTACACTACTAAGAATGTAATTTTCAGTTCGTTATACAAATTTAAAGGTTATAAATTTGAAGTTTGAAATGAGCTTAATTGCAAAATCTCTTATTTTCTCGACAAATTCGATACGAAAGCTCTTGCAGCAATTGCGAATGGCAGGTTCTTGTGCGGTCACTGTTTCCATGGACTGTTGTGCTGAAATAAAAGTCGGTTTTCAATTAACCCCACACTCATTTCTTGAGTCAAATTTTTCAAAGGGCCCCCCCAAGATTCCAACTCCAAAAACCTACCACACCATTAACAATTCTTCTCATAAATTAAACCCCACCATAGTTTTGAAATAGTGATAAAAAAAAGTTTTGAAATATTTAAGGATGATTAATTCAATTTATGATAATTATACAATCGGAACGATATATTCCACGATATTAATCGAAGTGCACGCAAATTGATCCAGACAAAATCACACATACCAAAACATATATATATACGAATGTAAATAAGTATAATGAAGCCTTAACAAGAGTAGTAGCTGAACGATATATTAATGTATATTCAATAACAAAGAGGTTATGAGTTCAAATCTTCATCTACCATTAGTATAATACTATTTTTTTTTTCTTTTTGAATACAAATTGGGAGAAGATAATTATTATAAATACCAATTCCAAAGATTGAACCCGTGACCCTGAAGTGAAAATGGATTAACACCAAACCAAATAACTAATTGCATCACCAACTCATTTGGTATAGGTGATGGATTCAATTCATGATAGTTGTAGAATCAGACTGTATATACGTCCAATAATATTAATTGAGAGGTACATGCAAGTTGAACTAGAAAAAGTCATGAATACTAAAAAAAAAAATGAATATATGCATATATATGTATATAAATAAATAATCTAGTTGTTCATTTATGCTGGAGCCAAGCTTATTTATACCTATTTTCACAGATTCCTTTAGCACATCCAAACACCCTTTCATTCTCTCTTCCTCTTTCTCTGTTTTTTTTTTCATTTGTAATCTTAGTTTTCTCGAAGGGCCAAGCTCTTAGCTTGTAATTGCTTGGTTTCTCTAATGGAGTCCAAAGATCAGCTCACTAAAGATGGGACTGTGGATCTCCGTGGCCAGCCTGTTCTTGCTTCCAAGACTGGCAAATGGAAAGCTTGCGCTTTTCTCGTCGGTACGTGTTTTCGTTACGACATCGAGCCTCTTCGTATCGTTTGTTTTGAACTTAAACCCGTGTCACGAAGTTGCTTTTGATTTCACCTAAAATATTTCATACCCGCAAAAGTTTGAGCTTTAATCCGTGTGGATTTGGTTTTGAAGCTTGTTTTCCCTTATAAAATGTTATGAGGTTTCTATATATATATATATATATATATATATATATATATATATTACAAAATTATGCTTTTTTTTTATTGAATCTCATTTTTTTTCTTTTTTTTTTTACAAAATACTTGCTTTGAGTTCTCATGATTCCAATATCATGTTACATTAACATTAACATGAAGTTATATTTCAAAATTAATATTGAAAATTCTATGCAAGAGAGTATTTGAGGCAAAAAGAATAAAAATGATTAAAGAGAGAATTATTCTCTTCACCTTCTTTGGGCCACCATTTCTACATTTTTTTTTTTTTTTTAATTTAATTTCTATATCTACTTTTCTTTCTTTTCTAAGTTTCTATAACTACTTTTTGTTTTACCTATAATTATATTTTCCTCACACATATATACATATTAATGATGATATAATCATTTTTCTCCTATATTTCTCTTAAATACTCCTAAATATTTGTATAAATGAAATGGAAATTTTCAGGATATGAAGCGTTTGAAAGGATGGCATTTTATGGAATAGCTTCGAATTTGGTAAATTATTTGACGAGTCAACTCCATGAAGACACGGTCAGTTCGGTCAGAAATGTGAATAACTGGTCAGGATGTGTGTGGCTTACTCCCATCCTTGGCGCTTACATTGCTGATTCTTTCCTTGGTCGATTTTGGACCTTCACCTTTTCTTCTCTCATATATGTCATGGTAATTTAAACCTACAACATCTTTGTTTCTTCCTCGGTATCGAAACTCGCCCGTTCATCGATGTTAACATACCACGAGGTTTTATTTCAAAATTTATCAACAAAGAGCAAAAAAGAAAGAAAAATGATCATTATAGACTAACCGTACTATACAAAAGTTATGAATTCATAATTTGTGTTGATTATCTATCTAAAAAGTATTTCTTTACAAACTTTTGTGACATTAATAGAACCGCGTAATTGTTGCATAATATTAACAATGTGAAGTATCTTCCTTCGTGCGATCATCAACATACCTTTTCATCCTTCAAAATGATGCTTTTATGAGTTTACAGTTTTTAAACTGTATCTCAATATGCCTTTGAAAATTATAAAGTTTTATCTCATGCCCTTGAAAATAGTTCACCTGTATTCATTAAGAATGTGAAAACTTCCTTTTTAGTAAAATCATCGTGCCCTTGAAAGTTATACGTCAGAAAACAACTAAGTTGGATCCACGACCTTGTAGATCATAAAGTTATAGGTTTAAATCTCGAATTAAAAAATTAATTGATCTCTTTTTGTACATTTAGATTTATGTTCCAACTATTCAAAAGTTCTTGAATAAAAGTTATCTCTTTCTATCTTTTCTTGGACTTTTCATTTAGTAGAGTAGCCTACTAAACTCCAAATATTAGCCTAATTAATCTAGATGATTATGGGAAAACTCTAGCATATTTATGGTTAATTATAATTTCCAACATACTATTTGATTTTTGTTTTATTTAACTATGATCATAAACAAGACCATTATTCTCAAAACAAAAAAATTAATTCATTATTTCTTGGAGAACAGGGAATGGTGTTTCTAACAATGGCAGTGTCAGTCAAGAGCTTAAAACCAGCCTGCAACAATGGCATCTGCAGCAAAGCCACACCCACACAAATAACATTCTTCTACATATCTCTCTACACGATCGCACTCGGCGCCGGAGGCACGAAACCGAACATCTCGACCTTCGGCGCCGACCAGTTCGACGACTTCAATCCGGTCGAGAAGCACATGAAAGTCTCGTTTTTCAACTGGTGGATGTTCAGCTCATTTGTGGGTGCTCTCTTCGCCACCCTTGGCCTTGTCTACATCCAAGAGAATCTCGGTTGGGGCCTCGGCTATGGGATTCCCACGGTCGGGCTTTTGTTTTCTTTGTTCATCTTCTATTTGGGAACCCCCATTTATAGGCATAAGGTTAGAAATTCTCGGAGCCCGGCTCGGGACTTGGTTCGGGTTCCGGTCGCTGCGTTTCAGAACCGAAAGCTTGAGCTTCCTGCCTGCCCTAGTGAGCTTTATGAGGTGGAGTTGCAGAGCTACTCCGGCGCTTGGAAAAGGCAGGTTCAACATACTCCCATTTTTAGGTACTTTTCTTCTTTATGACTTTGTGCATGTTTTTCTATTATCACTCGTTACATTCGAATTTATAATTTCTAGGTATCTAATTTAATCATGGTAGGGTACTTTATTACTTTTATTACTCCTAGATTGAAAATTTTCCTCCAAAGAAATGATTAAAAAAAACTAAAAGTTGGTTTATCTTTTTTTTATATAAATAAATTCAGTTAACTAAGGCCTCGTTTGATAACCATTTAGGCACCGTTTGATAACCATTTGCTTTATTGTTTTTGGTTTTTCAAATTTAAGCCTATTCTCTCTCAAATTTCCTACCATGTGCTCCATCATTCCTATCATTTATCCATATTTCTTTGAGAAAGTAGGAGAATACAAACCAACTTTTAAAAACAAAAACAAAATTTGGGAAGCTACTTTTTTTTGTTTTTAAAAGTTGGTTGGTCTCCCCCTACTTCCTTAAGGAAAGATGTATACATGGTAGAAAGGATGAAACAAATTGTAGAAAATTTGAGAGAAAATAGGCTTAAATTTGAAAAACCAAAAACAAGAAACCAAATGGTTATCAAACGGGGCCTTAGTTTTTTGTTTTTTGTTTTTGAAATTTAAGCTTATTCTCACTCAAATTTCCTACAAAGTGTTCTACCATTCCTATCATATATCCATATTTCCTTAAGAAATTAGGAGAACACTAACCAACTTTTAAAAACAAAAAAAAGTAGCTTTCAAAAGTTTATTTTGGTTTTTAAAAGTTGGTTAGTATTCTCCTACTTTCTTAAGGAAAGATGGATATATAATAGGAAGAGTGAAACACATTATAGGAATTTTGAGTGAGAATAGACTTAGATTTCAAAAACCAAAAACAAAAAATCAAATGGTTATCAAACGAGTCCTAAATCACATCATTACAATCTAACTTTCTATACGAGATAAAAATATCATTATCGACACTACTAACCACATTTTGAAAGGTGGTCAACTGAACAGATGAGAATCGATAATAAAATTAACATTAAGATATAACTTAATAGACTAAAACTTAAAAACAAAAATTAATAACCAAAATAATTTTGAGAGGAAGACCTTTTTAGGTGCCCTTTGAATGTGGCACTAAGAAAGTAAGAGAATTGATATATCAAAATGTAATGAAGTGTGATAGCCACTTGGTGAGACCTAGAAATAGTGGTTGATGTAAGAGAAAGGGATTGTTAGATTATCCTACATCAACAGTTAAAGGGCCCTCTTAGAGGCCTGGCATTAACTTTTGGGATATAGACTAAATATTGGAGATGTGACCAAAGTTTCACCTTTATTAAATAATATATGATTCAATGAATCAACAATAGATCTCTATTTCTATGTTTTAATTTGTTGAACAACAAGAATTACAGTCACCAAGATTTATATTTGAATGAGACAATTCTACACACCAACTATGAGGAATATAAAGATGGGCATAAATTCCCAAATAATTAAGTTGGTATTATAATCATGAATCAAACAAAAGAATTAGCCATGTTAGTGAGATCTTTTCAGGATTGTTTGGGAGAAGAGGAATGGGAATTGATTATGGGAAATGAAAATTCATGAAATAATAAAAACGAGAATGATTGTTTGTGTCTGTCGTGAAAAAAATGATTATTCTTATTTTGAGTGAAAAGAAATATTATGAAAAAACATAAAACATTAAAACTGATAAGAGTGAAAAATAATTAGGAAGAGAATAAAAAAATTGTTAAAATAAAAAGAATAAAAAATATAATTATGAGAGAGAATGATCCTCTTTAAGCCTAATATCAAGAATCAATTTTTTTTTTTTTTATTCTCCTCATTTCATCCTTTTACTACAAACATTTCTAAGTGTTTTTTTTTTTTTTTTTTTTGAAACAACATTTCTAATTGTTTGAGTGACGCCAAATAAAGATATATTTAAATATCAATAAAGATAGAGATTCTAATAATTTGTGGTTATCCTAGTTCCATATATAAAATACAGTCATTGTTTTAAATGTGTGGTTGAAAGTGAGACTCCCACACTAATGATCTAGAGGAGGAATTGTTGGAAATATGACTTAGAGAAAGAAAAGACTCATATACAAATAATAGAATATTATATTGTTACTGATAAAGGTCAAAGTTTCTTCTCAAATAATAATAATAATAATAATAATAATAATAATAATATATTATTTATTTATTTGTAGAAATACATATAACTTACATAAGAACACTTTTAAAAAGTAGTAAAACAATGAATCCTCCTGTATGATATCACACTTACTTCTATGAAACCACCTGAAATACCCTTCAACTCTTATCCAATATGGAATTTAGTAAACAACTTTCTTCAACATTTCTCAACTAGATAAATTCTATGAAAAAAAAAGAGCCCACTTGGAAATGCATGAGTAGAAGATCATATCTACCATGAGAGAAAGATAGATAAAGAGAGTGCTTGGTTTGGTAAAGGCACTTGGATTCGTATTTTGGAATTATCATATATTTTATAAAGATGGTGAGACTTTCTCCAATGTTCAACGTGTCATATTATATATCATTATAGAGGTTTGAAGTTTTTTAACCTATGCTTTTTTAAAATTTTTAGGTTCAAAATTCATGAGTAAGTTTAATTGTAAAATCCTTTGTCCACATCTGTGCCCAAATATTAAAGATGGATGTGGGTATCTCCAAATATGTAGTGAGTCCAACTATTATGTCAAACGATGTCTAGAGATAAACGTCTCCAAATTTTCCAATCATTAGAAAAACATGATAATAATTACGATGTTTCTTTAATTAATTCATTTATCTTTGAACCGAACAAGTTTCATCGGTTCTAATAAACAAAAAGTTCTACCTCAATAATTCCGAGTAGTCGTTGCACTCAAGATATCAAGTAGGGTTTGTAAGAAAGCAATAGAACAAAAGTCATCCTCATCCCCAACCGACCGATCGACCGTCCCACAAACACAAACCATCGATTGTAGTTTAGGGTTTCAATTTTCTCTCCCACCTTTCGTGAGTGCGCAGCATCATGGTGGGCGCACCCACTAAGCCACATTTAATGATCCCAACTATTTGCCCTTTTCATCATGCCATTGCCAACTCCCATCTCCAATACCATAAACAAAACCTCAAAACAAACATCCAAAAAGTTGTCACTTCCATTCTTTAACTTTGTGGATAAAACATTTATCTATATTTCAAAAAGGTCAATAATTTGATTCCTTTCATACAAGATATAGAAAATAAAAATCTAGAATACAATTTGAGCAAATAGTTTAGTGGTGAAAGCATTATTTTATCTTCTTTTAAATAAAAAAAAAAGAGTAAATTTAATCCTCATTGGTTTAATAATCAAGAAAAGTTTAGAAAATAATGAAATTGTGTTTGATTTAGATGTAGTCACCTATTAAGACTTTATTTTTACCAAATTTTTTATAATTTAAATATTGTAGACGTATGTGAGTTGCCTTGTGTATAGTTGAGGTGCGCACTCAAACACTATTTCGTGGATTAAAAAGAGAGATAAATTTAAATTTTTTTGCTCATCTGTTTTTGTGAAGTTATATATTGAATGACAACTTTTGAAGAGAGGTTTTTACTTACTTTTCCTTTATATATATATATATATATATATATTTTTTTTTTTTTTTTTTTTTTTAAATCAACAGTATTTTTTGATAAGATTCAAATTCATATATTCATGTTATTTTATTTTTTTTCTTTCTATTTTTGTCACGTTTTTTTCTTTTGGGTTATGCTTTTAAAGACACTTACAATTTATATGTAGGTTATTTTTGTTACTTTATTTGTACGAATTTTTCTTTATGAATATGTCTGCCCCCACAGAATATCTTTAAAATAAAAATATGTATTAGTTAATCATTATTGTTAGAAGTATAATCAATCAATTTTAGTTTTTAGGTTGATAGATAATTAAATATATAATTAAGTTAAAAGCTAAAAGTTTAAACATTTATAATATCATTTTCAAAATAGATTTTGGGTGATTTATTGGAAGAAATATTTGGTGTGATTTATTATTGATTTTTTTTTTAATTTTTTAATTTTTTAATTTTGTTTCTAAATAATGATGTCAATCTAATTATTTATTTAAAATTTGATTGGGCCTCAGGTTCTTGGACAGAGCTGCAATCAAAGATGGCACAAATTCCTCAAGGCCCAAATGCACAGTGACTCAAGTGGAAGGAACCAAGCTGATCTTAGGCATGATCATAATCTGGCTAGCCACATTAGTTCCAAGCACCATTTGGGCCCAAATCAACACCCTCTTTGTCAAACAAGGCACCACCTTAAACCGAACCCTCTCGCCCGGCTTCCAAATCCCAGCCGCCTCCCTCGGCAGCTTCGTCACCCTCTCGATGCTCCTCTCCGTCCCGATGTACGACCGCTACTTCGTCCCGTTCATGCGTCGGAAAAGCGGAAACCCTAGAGGAATCACTCTGCTCCAGAGACTAGGCATTGGCTTCGTCATCCAAATCATTGCCATCGCCATTGCCTACGCGGTCGAAGTTCGGAGGATGAACGTCATTCGAATGAACCACATTGCGCATCCAAAAGAAGTTGTTCCCATGAGCATCCTTTGGTTGTTGCCACAATACATCCTCCTCGGTGTTGCAGATGTTTTTAACGCAATCGGGTTGCTGGAATTCTTCTACGACCAATCACCGGAAGACATGCAAAGCCTTGGAACTACATTCTTCACGAGCGGGATCGGTGTTGGGAACTTCCTCAATAGTTTTCTCGTCACGGTGGTCGATAAAATCTCCGGGGAAAACGGCGGGAAGAGTTGGATTGGGAACAATTTGAATGACTCTCATTTGGATTACTATTATGGGTTTCTTTTGGTCATATCCACACTAAATTTGGGAGTGTTTTTGTGGGTGTCAAGTAGGTATATTTACAAGAAGGAAGCCACTGAAGTTAAAGATGGCATTGAAACCAAAGGATTGGATACTTCTCCTTTTGGGCTACAAGTGTGATATTTATTAATTGTTAAAAGTATATGAGATTATTATAAGCTTTAATTCAGCTATATAACTCTAAGAAATATAGCTGATTTTATTGTTTATACAACATTCTATTTATCTACCTTGGTGCTAAGGCAGCAGTGATGTATATTTTGGCTCTCTCCTAATAAAAATATTAGTGAATTTAGATTCTTGTAAGATTTAGAGAGTTTAATTATAGGATGATTTTTACACCATCTTAAATACACATATTTCAACATTTTTTAATCTATATCCATAATTAACCAAGTGAGGATAAAAGATGATGAAAAGGTTTCATTTTTTACCTCTTTAAAACTATATTAAAGATTGATAGCTAGTTTTGACTATTTGTTAGTTAGATTGATCAGACTATTTTGTAGGTATAATTCATTTTTTTTACTTTTGAATTTAAGTGTTATGGTGCAAAAAAGACTGATATCTAAGTAAAATCAATATATTTCTATGATTGATTGAGAAGTTATAAATTTAAATTTTCATTCCGCCAAAAAAAAAAAACTAGAATTTAAGGATATTTTTGTAATCTAATTTTAAGAATTTTGTTGGTTAAAATCTTATGTGGCTAGCTAGTTATTTTTAAGAAATTTTTTTTAGTTAATTTTTTTTAAAAAAAAAAAGTATTGTTTTGACCTCTTTTACAAATTTCCAACTTTATCCAATTGAAAAATAAATTAGTTTTCCTTCAAAAATAAATAAATAAAACAGTTTAGTATTGACTTGGTAAGCAAATAATCTCCAAACTAAATCATTATATTAGTTTTTTTTTAGATTACAATTAGTTGGGGGTGGGGGACTTGAATCCATGATTTCTTGGTCATTGGGCAAATACTAATGCTGCTAAGCAATTGTTCATATTAGCCATCATCGTATTAGTTAAGTTAATGATTCTTTGTTGTAATTAATTATCTATAATTTTATAAATATCTGATTGGGTTAAAGTTTTTTTTTTTTGAACAAGTGATTGTTATATATTTATATATATATATATATATTTTTTTTTTTTTTTTTTTTTTTTTTTTTTTTTTTTTTTTTGATACAACAATATTGTTGGAGGGGGATTCAAACCTATAATCTCATAGTTACTAGGTCATACAAGATGGTAGTAGAGGTATGCTACTTTTGGCGATTGGTTATTGTTATATAATTCATATTATATTGTTTATTGTAATTATATAATCATATATAATTTTTAAAAATTTAAGCTCGTGAGTTTGGAATACTATAAAAACTATGGAGAATTTACCATTAACATCACTTTCTACCTCTTGTATATTTTATTTATAGCATAATTTCTAAAATAATTCATTTATAGCAGATTAATTTCTATCACTCGTTGCTATTAGTGATAGAACTCAATTTGAAGTTTCTATCACTAGTAGAAAATTCAAGTAATAGAGTATATCTATTATTGATTGAATTCTATCACTAATAGAAATAAACTAGTGATAGAGCTAAATTTAGATTTTCTGGAATTAGTTTTGATTTTGTGCTATAGATGAAGGGTAAAATACCATTTTGATCCCTGAACTATCATGCAAATTCCATTTTGGTCCTTGAACTTTCAAAAGTCTAATTTTAGTCCCCGAATTATTGTTTTTGTTCTGTTTTGGTCCGTTAACTTTCAAGAGTCCAATTTTGATCTTTAACTTTCTAAAAAGTTTAAAAGTTGTCCTTGGATTAAAAAAAAAAAAAAAAAACTTAACCTCGGTTAAAAGTGATGAGGTGTCCTAAAAAAATAAATTTATTATAATTTTCTTTTCTTTCTCAACTCTTTCCACCCCTCAAGTCCTCTGTAATTGATGAGGTACCATGCAAGTATAGAATGTTTGGCAACGGAGATAGCTTGTAGTGGTGTGAACAATCCCATGGCTATATCAATTCCTTGTTTGGCGTAAATTCTCATTCTTCACCTTCTGTTATCAATCAACCATTCAAGACTTATTTAAATAGACTTATATATCATCACTCTATTATCTATCAAATGTCTAATATATTTTTTACTTTTAAATTTAAGGTATTTAGATTTGCTTTGGTTGACGAAGGTTTAAAATCCTATTGAATATAAAACACAATTTTACAAAGGATTTGAGGTTAAGATTTTTTTCTAATTCAATGACTACTTTTAAACTTTTTATAAAATTCAAGAATCAAAATTAGACTTTTGAAAGTTTATAGACCAATATGAATAAAAAGCAATAGTTTAGAGACTAAAATTGAACATTTTAAAGTTCATGGACCAAAATGATATTTTACCCAAATATTTTACCATTTGCAAAATCTCCAAAACTACATTGAAAATGACGATATGAATTTTGGAATAAATTTAATTTTTTTAATTTTTTTTTAGAGAAAAATAAAATTTATGGGGAATTTGCATGTATATTACACTAAGATAAAAAAATTGAGTAAATAGCAACTTTTTGAAAATATTTGTAAGTCTATCAAAATCAGATTGATAGACTCCATCAATAGTGTCTGATAGACTCCATCAATAGTGACTGATAGACTCCATC